>SJYX01012108.1:94749-113105 GCA_006410675.1 Oreotragus oreotragus
CTAGGAGTTTTATAGTTTCTGGTCTTAAGTTTAGATCTTTAATCCATTTTGAGTTTTTTGTGTGTGTGTGTGGTGTTAGAAAGTGATCTAGTTTCATTCTTTTACAAGTAGTCTGTCTCTTATACACATCTAGATGTGTATAAGAGACAGCCCTCCCACCTCCCACCCCATATCATCTGAAGAGTAACTTGGACTGCAAGGAGATCCAAGCAGTCCATCCTGAAGGAGTTCAGTCCTGGATGTTCATTGGAAGGACTGATGCTGAAGCTGAAACTCCAATACTTTGGCCACCTCATGCGAACTGTTGACTCATTGGAAAAGACCCTGATGCTGGGAGGAATTGAGGGGCAGGAGGAGAAGGTCAGGATGACAGAGAATGAGATGTCTGGATGGCATCACCGACTTGATGGACAAAAGTTTGATTGAACTCTGGGAGATGGTGATGGACAGGGAAGCCTGGTGTGCTGTGTGATGGGATCGTAAAGAGTAAGACACGACTGAGTGACTGAACTGAACTGAACTGAACTGAGGAGACATACTATTAATACAAAGGGAAAGCAGGTATATGACAACTGTATGTTATCTGCTAAGTTTTGTGTAAACCTAAAGCAGTTTTTCTTTAAAATAAAGTATATTAACTAAAAAATAATCTATGATTGATATTAATTTTTTATATATCTTATAATAAGAATATATATTAGAATATATATTTTATATAACAATATTATATATATATTCTTCTTCAGATTTTCTTCTTATTTTTTTTAGTCATTAGGTTATATCTGACTCTTTGCTAGCCCATGGACTGTAGCCCACCAGGTTCCTCTGTCCATGGGATTTCCCAAGCAAGAATACTGGAGTGGGTTACCATTTCCTTCTCCCAGAATCTTCCCAACCCAGGGATTAAACCTGCATCTTCAGCACTTCAGGATTCTTTACCACCAGAGGCACTTGGGACAAGTTATTTAAAAAGTATAGGTACAGTTCCCTGTGCTATACTATAGGTTGTTTTTGGATATCTATTTTATAAATATAATCAGTGTGTATATGTTTATCTCTACCTTCTAATTTATTATAATTTCCCACTTGTCTTTCTTTTTGTTATTCACAAGTTGATTTTATGTGCTTGTGAATTTCTTTCTGTTTTAGAAATAAGTTCATTTCTTTATTTCTAGATTCCACTTTTTTTTTTTTTAGATTCCACATATAAGCAATATTTATTTTTCTCTATTTGACTTGACTCACTTAGTATGATAATCTCTAGGCACTTGATTGGTTCCACTACTTGATGGTGGTGGTGGTTTAATCACTCAGTTGTGTCTGATTCTCAAAATCCCTTGGGCTGTAACCTGCCAGATTCCTTTGCACAAGGGACTTTCCAGGTGAAAATACTGGACTGGGTTGCCATTTCATTCTCCAATTTGGTTAGTCCAGTTCAGTTGTTCAGCTGTGTCAGACTCTTTGTGACCCCATGGGCTCCCACATGCCAGGCATCCCTGTCCATCACTAACTCCTGGAGCTTGCTCAAGCTCATGTCCATTGAGTTGGTGATGCCATCCAACCATCTCATCCTCTGTCAGCCCCTTCTCCTCCCACCTTCAACTTTCCCAGAAATAGGGTCTTTTCCAATGAGTCAGTTATTCGCATCAGGTAGCCAAAGCATTGGCACTTCAACTTCAGCATCAGCCCTTCCAATGAATCAGTTCAGTTCAGTCGCTCAGTCGTGTCCGACTCTTTGAGACCCCATGAATCGCAGCACACCAGGCCTCCCTGTTCATCACCATCTCTCGGAGTTCACTCAGACTCACGTCCATCGAGTCCGTGATGCCATCCAGCCATCTCATCCTCGGTTGTCCCCTTCTCCTCCTGCCCTCAATCCCTCCCAGCATCAGAGTCTTTTCCAATGAGTCAACTTTTAGCATGAGGTGGCCAAAGTACTGGAGTTTCAGCTTCGGCATCATTCCTTCCAAAGAAATCTCAGGGTTGATCTCCTTCAGAATGGACTGGTTGGATCTCCTTGCAGTCCAAGGGACTCTCAAGAGTCTTCTCCAACACCACAGTTCAAAAGCATAAATTTTTCAGCACTCAGCTTTCTTCACAGTCAACTCTCGCATCCATACATGACCACTGGAAAAACCATAGCCTTGACTAAACGGACCTTTGTTGGCAAAGTAATGTCTCTGCTTTTCAANAGTTCGGTGTGAGGTGTAGAAAAATAAGTGAAGATGATTAAGAGGTACAAACTTTTGATTATAAAATAGAGAAGTCAGGAGAATTTGATTGAAACTTGGGAAATAGAACCAAAAATATTGTAACAACTTTGTATGCTGACATGTTTACTAGATTTATTGTGATGGTCAATATTTAATCTGCATAAATGTCAAAAATCACTATTTTGTACACCTTAAATTAACATAATATTCTATATCAACTTTATGTCACTTAGAAAAAAGAAAAATAATCAAGATTAAAAAAAGCATTGAAAATGTTAAGTCCATTATTGTAACATTAAATGAGTGAGGTACAGAGAAGTTTTATGAATTAAATATTCATTTATTATTAAAATATTACAAATCTATTAATAGAAGAGATATATCTTAATTTCAAAAAAATATCATCCATGATGGTATTTTAGAAACAAGCATTATATATTTAGGGGGAAAAATGCTTCTCTTCGGCACTGTACTGGTGGTTCCAACCCATTCAATATGAAAAAATCCAGAAAACAATAACTACTTGGTCTAGAAAAGATCAGGACAAACTTGCTATTTCCCTCTTCATGGATTATAGCCTTGTCATGGTGAAGGGACTTGCATAACTTAGTGAAGCAATGAGCCATGCCGTGTAGGACCACTCAAGATGGATGGGTCACAGTGAAGAGCTCTGACAAAACGGGGTCAACTAGAGGCATGGGACTTTAAGAGGAATCTATACACAAAATACAAATGAATGGTAGAAAATTTCAACAAATTTAATGAATGTACAATGAATATATGAAAATTGCTGTTTTTCTACATTAGTAATGACCTACTAAAATATAGAGCAAAAGCTATTTCTATGTAATAGCTTGAAAATATAATGCCTGATAACAAATCAAACAAAAATCACTAAATATAAAAGAATAAAATGTAACTAGCTAAAGTGATATACTAGGTTTATGGATTAAAATAACCAAAATCATAAACTTATCTGTTCTTTCCAAATTGATCTGTAAATTCTATCCAATTTCAATTGATATACTAAAATTATTATTGTCTAATTTGACAACTTATCCTAAAATCGTCTGTAAGAGTTAGGTGACAAGAAGAACTTAGTATTCTTAAAGTAGCATACTTGGAGAGTATAGATTAATTGTGCTAACTACCAATCATATTTAAGATTTTGTATTGTTGTATCTGAGAAATAAAATGACTAACAGACAGAATGATAGAGTCCGGGAACAGAGCCAAGCATATATGAATGTTTGATATATAGAGAAGATGACATTAAAATCAATAGGGAAAATCTATTCAATAAATCATATTTAGATGATAGCCTGTATCTATATAAAATAAATTATATGAATATTAAATTATATAGATATTAATCCTCTAATACAGCAACACAAAATTTAATTTCTTGTTGGATTAAATAACTGTGAAAAAGGTTTAAAATTATAAAAAAGTGTAAAGACCAGAAAATATTTTGGAAGATTAATTATGAAACATGTACTACAGAGGAGACAAAAGTTTTAAATCTAAAGGAAAGAAATTGATAACTGTAACAATTAAATTTCGTGTATGTATAAACATCACAAAATTTTCATATCATCTATAGGAGTGAAGGCATTTTCACTTTATATAATTTTTTGTATAAAAATGATAACATCTCCAAAGATTCAGCTGAAGTATGAACTAAAAAGATGAAAGAGCATGTCCAGTAAATATTGAAATTGTTGCCCAAATTCACTATTAGCCAAGAAAATGCAATAAATGTTTTAAAATTAAAATTTAATGTTTTATTTAATTTTTAAAATCCACCTAAATGGAAAGAAAACACAGCAATTTGGAAAATTCAGTATTTATAAGTCACAGAGAAATTAGGACCCTTGGTAGAGTATAAACATCTACAACTTAGGAAGAAATTTTGTAATTTCTAGTAAAGTTAGAGGGTTTATGCCTTACAATTCAGCACTTCCAATTCTAGGTAAATATCCTACAAAAATTACCACATGTGCACAAAGAAGCATATCTATATAGATGATAGATAGATATGGGCATGTATATCTGTATACATATTTTCAATTGGGACATCATTTATACTAGTAAATAATTAGATAATTCTAAGCTTTTTCCAAGCAGAGAGGGAAATACATTTTAGAATACCCATTAGAAGAAGACCGTAGCCATTAAAATGAATAAACTAAATTCAACAAGTGGGGTGAGAAAGCTAGATATACACATATAAAAATGATGTTGGATTTTTAACCTTTCACCATATACAAAAATTAAATCCAAATGTGGTGATGGACAGGGAGGCCTGGTGTGCTGCGATTCTGTCTCTTATACACATCTAGATGTGTATAAGAGACAGCCATATTGGCTGTACGAATTTGCATTCCCACCAACAGTGTAAGAGTGTTCCCTTTTCTTCTCACCCTCTCCAGCATTTATTGCTTGTAGACTTTTGGATGGCAACCATTCTGACTAGTGTGAAATGGTACCTCATTGTGGTTTTGATTTGCATTTCTCTGATAATGAGTGATGTTGAGCATCTTTTCATGTGTTTGTTAGCCATCCGTATGTCTTCTTTGGAGAACTGTCTACTTAGTTCTTCGGCCCATTTTTTGATTGGGTCGTTTATTTTTCTGGAATTGAGCTGCAGGAGTTGCTTGTATATTTTTGAGATTAGTTTGTCAGTTGCTTCATTTGCTGTTATTTTCTCCCATTCTGAAGGCTGTCTTTTCACCTTGCTTATAGTTTCCTTTGTTGTGTAGAAGCTTTTAATTTTAGTTATATCCCATTTGTTTATTTTTGCTTTTACTCCCAGTATTCTGGGAGGTGGATCATAGAGGATCCTGCTGTGGTTTATGTCGGAGAGTGTTTTGCCTATATTCTCCTCTAGGGGTTTTATAGTTTCTGGTCTTAAGTTTAGATCTTTAATCCATTTTGAGTTTTTTGTGTGTGTGTGTGGTGTTAGAAAGTGATCTAGTTTCATTCTTTTACAAGTAGTTGACCAGTTTTTCCAGCAACATTTGTTAAAGAGATTGTCTTTACTCCATTGTATACTCTTGCCTCCTTTGTCAAAGATAAGGTGTCCATAGGTGTGTGGATTTATCTCTGGGCTATTTTGTTCCATTGATCTATCTTTCTGTCTTTGTGCCAGTACCATACTGTCTAGATGACTGTGGCTTTGTAGTAGAGCCTGAAGTCAGGCAAGTTGATTCCTCCAGTTCCATTCTTCTTTCTCAAGATTGCTTTGGCTATTCGAGGTTTTTTGTATTTCCATACAAATCTTGAAATTATTTGTTCTAGTTCTGTGAAAAATACCACTGGTAGCTTGATAGGGATTGCATTGTCTTTGTAATAGAGCCTGAAGTCAGGCAGGTTGATTCCTCCAGTTCCATTCTTCTTTCTCAAGATTGCTTTGGCTATTCGAGGTTTTTTGTATTTCCATACAAATCTTGAAATTATTTGTTCTAGTTCTGTGAAAAATACCACTGGTAGCTTGATAGGGATTGCATTGAATCTGTATATTGCTTTGAGTAGTATACTCATTTTCACTATATTGATTCTTCTGATTCATGAACATGGTACATTTCTCCATCTATTAGTGTTCTCTTTGATTTCTTTCATCAGTGTTTTATAGTTTTCTATATATAGGTCTTTAGTTTCTTTAGGTAGATAGATTCCTAAGTATTTTATTCTTTTCGTTGCAATGGTGAATAGAATTGTTTCTTTAATTTCTTTTTCTGCTTTCTCATTATTAGTGTCTAAGAATGCAAGGGATTTTTGTGTGTTGATTTTATATCCTGCATCCTATCACTTATCTTTAAAAATGTTAATGTAGTTGAGTTTCTTTTATTAATTGAGCCTTATCAAAACTTGAAATTTCATGATTAGTTATTTTAAGGCCCCTTAATTACAAGAGCTTCTCTTGTTAATTAACTATATTGAAGTACTGTAATTACTTCAAGGAAAGACAATCCCATGTTCTATACCTGAAGGTCCCATTAATGACATGCTACAACAGAATCAGGTATGTATCAAAAGTCCCAGTAGGTAAAGAAGTGATTCCCTGCAATTTTCCAACAATAAAACTGGTGGCAAGCATCCCTCTGCCAAAAGCAATTTCTCACATAAATTTCCTAGTTAGCTTCAGTGCACCTAGAGAAAAGTTTCATCATTCTCAAAACTCTGCCTCACTGACTTTTCCCCAACACTTACTTTAATATGAGTACCTAAATTCTCAGAAGGTAATAAGTATTACAGGTTATCAGAGTATAAGTACTGATATTACATTGGGGTTTCTATCCTTTGGTCTCATATTGAAGTTTCTTTAACCTCTGCTGTGGGTCAGAGCAATTGTCAAACTAAAGATAATGTTTCTGTTTCTTTTTTTCCCTTTTAGCTCTCCCTCTCTGCTTTAATGACCTGTTTACACACTTTTTTTAAGTTTACCAGCATACAAATCTTCTTGAAAAGATCTGATTTGATTACTCACTGAAAATCAGTCAGGTGATCATATTTCTTGGGTACCCAACTATGTATTAGGATGATGAAGGGTATCTAAGAAAACAAATTTAAATTCATCTACAGCAAACTTGAATTTTATGAAACAAAATGCAGGAAACAAGTCGCCAGTCCAGGATCGATGCATGATACTGGATGCTTGGGACTGGTGCACTGAGATGACCCAGAGAGATGGTACAGGGAGGGAGGAGGGAAGGGGGTTCAGGATTTGGAACACGTGTATACCTGTGGTGGATTCATGTTGATGTATGGCAAAACCAATGCAATATTGTAAAGTATTTAACCTCCAAATAAATAAACAAATTTATATTTAAAAATGCAGGAAAAAGGATCAATATAAACTTAATCCAAACTCTAGGCTTTGTATCTCTTTCAATCTTTGCATATCATTGTCAATATTATCATCAATAATGTGAATGCCATTGTATTAAGAAACCGAGATTCAAAAAGCTTAATGAATTTTCTCTGTGTCTTCATTATTTTGAAAAGAAAAGAGCATGGGTCCAGAGGAAAAAAGAGAAGTGATTTCAGGAGTAATAAGATAATACTTCTACACTGTAATCATCCTCAGAATAGTTTCTTTTCCCACTGTGTCACAAAAATCAATGAAATCTCTCTAAGTTTGGAACCTATTAGCTATTGCTGTTCTTGGTTGCAGAGATTAAGCTCTTAATCAGTGGGCATTGCAAGTGTTCCAAGACATTTGAGCAGAGGATCATCTTCCTTATATTCTGTATTTCATGTGAATGATCAATAGCAAGAGAAAGAGAAATTAAGAAAATAGCAAGCAAGAAAATAGACACATCTTTGGAACTCGTAGCTGATTAGAAAACTCCCCTAATTCATGACTATATGGATTATGCACACAGGCCCACATATACACATATATTCATATGAACACGCATATACCTATATACATGTGTGTGTCCCACGCATGAAAGACACAGTGCTGGTTCCCAGAAGATACAGAGCCAAAGAGGACATAAACCTTGTGTTCAAGGAGGTGAATATTTATTAAGGAGAATGCTCTAAACAAACTTACAACAAAATGCCCAATAGAAAGCATCATGACTAGATTTAAAAGTAGCACAAAGTGATGAATTCCACCTGAGGTCTAGGAAAGATCAGTAAATGGAGACATATACATTGGGTTGAAAATGAAGAAGTAGTTAAACCAGCCATAGAGTATGCCAGGGGTGTTGTAATAAAAGAGTTATGTGGTGGCACTAATGGTAAAAAGCCTGCCTGTTGATGCTAGAGATATGAGATTCAGGTTTGATCCCTGGGTTGGGATGATTCCCTGGAGAAGGTAATGGCAACCCACTATAGTATCCTTTCCTGGAGAATCCCATGGACAAAGGACCCTGGTGGGTTACAGTCCATAGGATCACAAAGAGTCAGACATGACTGAAGCAACTTGGCATGCATGCACATGAGTCCGTCTAGTGAATTAAACCTGAGAAAGTTCATGGAAACCCCATATCAGAGGCCAGTTGATCAGAAGTATAGGTGGTAGAGCATTGAAGAATTGATACCTTTGAACTGTGGGGCTGGAGAAGACTCCTGAGAGTCCTTTGGACAGCAAGGAGGTCAAACCAGTCAATCTTAAGGGAAATCAACTCTGAATACCTGTTCAAAGGACTGATGTTGATGCTGAAACTCCAGTATTTTGGTCATTTGATGCGAATAGCTGACTCATTGGAAAAGTCACTGAAACTGGGAAAGATTGAGGGAAGAAGGAGAAGTGGCTATCAGAGGATGAGATGGCTGGATGGCGTCACTTATGCAAATTACATGAACTTGGGCAAATTTTGGGTGATAATGAGTGACAGAGAGGCCTGGCATGCTGCAGTCCATGGGAGTCACAAAGAGTCAGATGTGACTGAATGACTTAACAACAAACAAGCAGCCTAGGGATCCAACATGCAATTAGCATCTAAAGTATGGGGATGATCTGGAGGGATGATGTGGGGTGGGAGGTGGGAGGGGGGTTCATGTTTGGGAGTTCGTGTAAAAAAATAAATAAATACCAAAAAAAAATAAATAAAAATAAAAATAAAAAAATAAAGTAAGGGTAAGCTTGTTAGGGATCATATTCTTAAACCTGCAGATTGTATTAATAACGCTAGCACCAGGTGGTTGGCATCAGAATTGAATTATATCTCTGTACAATTGATGTCAGAATATAAAATCTCTTTTATTCATTGTTGTATTATAAGGATATGAGAATAAATCAGATTTGACTGAAGATGTGAGGAATATTGATGCTTCTATTTTTGTTAGAGTAAACATACTTTGAACGTGTAAAACATGTAAACATGTCTTTGAATTGGACATGTATTGCCTTTACTTAAAATTAACATCTTCTTTCAAAGAATAGATTACTAATTGATATGGTTTTGAAATAGAAGTAAAAATAGAAATGTGAAACATAACAAGTAGCTGAATCTAGATTATAAAAATAAACTACAATAAGTGGGAATATTTGTCAAATAAAAATAACCATTCAGTGAAGGCAATGGCAACCCACTCCAGTACTCTTGCCTGGAAAATGCTATGGGTGGAGGGGCCTGGTGGGCTGCAGTCCATGGGGTCATTAGCAGTCCAACACGACTGAGCGACTTCACTTCCACGCATTGGAGAAGGAAATGGCAACCCACTCCAGTGTTCTTGCCTGGAGAATCCCAGGGACAGGGGAGCCTGGTAGGCTGCCATCTACCAGGTCACAGAGTCAGACACGACCGAAGCAACTTAGCATAGGCTTAAATAGAGTACAACACAAATTATTAAAATACAAAAAATAAATGCAAATCAAAACCACAGTGAAATAAATATCACCTCATACTTGTTGGAATGGCTATTGTCAAAAAGAAAGTATATAATAATTATTTGTGAAGATTTACAGAAAAGGAAAACCTTGTGTATGATTAGTGTGGATGTAATTTGATGTAGTCACTGTGGAAAACAATATGAAGTTTCTCCAAAAGTTTAAAAAATAAAACTACCATAAGACTCACCAATTCTACTTCTGGGAATTTATCTGAAGAAAACGAAAACATCAACTTAAAAAGACATCGGTACCCCATGTTCACTATAGCATTATTTACAATAGCCAAGATATGGAAACAACTTAAGTGTCCATTGGCATTTGAATGTATAAAGAAATTATACAGACATTATATATATATATATATATTGCCACTTGCAACAACAAGGAGAGACTTTGAGGGTTCTTTTCCAAGTATAATGTCAGACAAAGGAAGACAACTCCTGTATCACTTTTTGTCTGTGGAATCTAATAAACAAACAAGCTACAACAAGAAAAGCAAGTTCATTGATACAAAAACTAGATTGGTGGTTACCAGAGGTGGGGAATGGAGGAATAGAAAAAACGAATGATTTTTTGTTTGGTTAAATAAATTAACATTATCTTAAAAATTCAAAGTATAAATTGAGTAGCTGCTAAAATCCGACACCAGTTTCTTTAACACATTTGAAAAGCTGTAACTTCCAGGCTTTTTCAGTCTGTAAGATTTGCTTACTTTGATCGTATGATGGAGAATTTCATGGCTGCTATTTGAAATATCACAGCTTTTGAAGTGGAGATCCTAATGTATTTAATTTGTTAGTAAAATCTGAAAATTAATTTCAAAATCAAATACTTCTTTTAGATATTACTTGAAATTAGGAAGCTAACTCAATTAGACAAATTTAAATGAAAACCACCACTATTTATCTCAGCTTGATGTTTGCCTTTAAGTCCTTTTCAATTTTTGTTCTCATTTCAAGTGCTTTTTCTTGCCTTCATTTGTTTATACCTCTTGTTTTCAGTTGACTTTTAGTTCTGTGAGCACATCTTCTGGGAAATATTTTGTTGGAAATGGTTATTTTCAGTTTAATGTATTTCCACATAATTGAAAAGTTGAAGGAACCCAGGGAATGGAAAGTTAAAATTTTAACCTGGTGCTAGCAAATACTCTATTGAGTTTCCTCCTGGAGAAAATAAATTATAACACCCATAGAGATGGATGACAGAGGATGAGATGGTTGAATAGCATTACTGACTCAATGGACATGAATTTGAGCAAGCTCCAGGAGATAATGAAGAAACAGGGAAGCCTGGTGTGCTACAGTCCATTGGGTCACAAAGAATCAGACAAAACAACAGAACAACAACAAAAGTCCAACAGGAAGTTCTTAATTCACATCATGTGCTCCCATACTACACACACATACACACACACACACACACATATATATATATATGACTCAAAAATCTGAGTATATTATAGAGACTGTTTAGCTATTCTTTCCTCTCCTGAACCTCCAGAGAACTTTAGACTATGGCTCATAGTCAATAATCAGCACAGACACTTATTTTGATATTCACTATTTTGTGTAAGTGCATATTCTTCTTAGTTGATTGAGACCATTCAGAAATAAACCTGACTGCCACTATTGCCTGGTGGACATTTTTGTGTAGACTGTATGTTTAAGAAACACCTAGATGTGTTGGTAATTGAAAAGCCTTTCAGTGCCTACCTGGGGCCATACTCAGGAAGTACACAACAGTAGCTCTGTAACTTCCAAATTTCCGTCAGGGAGGCAAAATCACAATCACCACTGACAGTCATAAGAATGTAGTTCAGCTGCAGAAAAAGTGTGGTTGGATAGATAACACTTAATAACTGTTTTTTTCTTAATCCTGTTTTTACTTTTCAAATAATTTTTCATTGTAGTCAGATTCAATAGCTACAGTTTTCCAAATGTGGTAAAGAAACTAGGGTTGGATTTTAGCTTCTAATCTAAGGATGTTGCCAACTAAAAAATTAATCATTAAAATATATTATTTAAATACATATGTAAAATAGAGCTCTTTGACTCCTCTGTCCTGGAACCCAATGCATGTTTTTCTCAATTAACACACTATTGTATTTTGTGTTATATAAAATCCCTCATTATGCAAGAGGTTTATTTAAACTAGTAGCTTCAGCCAGGAAATATCAGAAGCTGTATCACCATATCACACTTTTTTATTAATAAATGACCTTTGGAAAGGAACAGCATCATTCCTGGTTTAAAACAATTATTTCTCAAACAGGCTTGAGATTTATAAGATGTCTCCTGTGCACCAGATCTTTGGAAGGTCAGACCAGGCCATGCTTAAGCACCTTCATCTTCACCTTGTAGTCATCTGAATTTCTGTCTTATTCATTTTAAAATTTTATAGTGTCTGTGATTCCGCAAAGGGGTCACAAAGAGAATGACGTTTGACCTGTCTCTTTCTCTGTGTGTAAAGCTATCCCACAATCCTCAGGCTTTTCTCATCTGTATTGATACTTTATAGTATTTCTATTGTGGATTTATTTTTCTTTTAATGCTCCCATGTAGTATTCTTGGTGTCTAACAGGAATCTTTCCTGTGGACATTGTGGTCAGAAGCTTAATAGAGAGAAGTGAGTATTCATATTTTACTTAAAAAATGATGGTAAGCATTCCTCAACCTTAATAAAATAAATATGAAAGAAAAATCAAGAAAACACATTATTACACAAATATTTATTGTATTTTATTAGTAAAGGTATTTTTCATATTATAATAAAATAAGGTGATGGAAATTAAAATTCTCTGCTCCTCTCTTCTCATGAAGAACATAAACAAATATGTACATACATAAATCTCCTGATTGAAGCCTTATAATAGAGAATTTTTCTGTTGGAAGCATATATTCACAAATCTCTGATCAGAAATATTTATCACTTCTGGCACTGGATTTTAAGAGTAAAGCTGCAAAGTCATTAGTTACAGAGTCTCCACTAACTTCTCCAATATTGGGGCTTATTTCTCATACATGTATTGGCCTGCACTCTGCAAGTCTATAAAATCTATACTTGTCCAGCTTCAAGACAAAAAAAAGAGCCCACAGTCAGTGACAGAGACAACAAGCAATGGTTTAATGGATAACAGGAGTTTATATCTAAAACAAGGTCCTGGAGCAGCACTCCACCCTTGTGTGAATGACGGTGGACCAGGACATGATTGCAGTCTTCACTCCCAGAGGGAGGGCAGGTTACCAACTATAGGGAGACTTGAAGTCAGTTTGACTCATTAGTTACCAGGGAAACCTGGTAAACTCCTCACCACACCTTGGATAAGCTATCATATGGAGAGATTCTGATCTAAAGTTAGAGCAATCACTAACTGGGGCCAGAGCAAGTATGTCAGAAGATTAGTCATGTTTGTAGGGTGAAGCTGAAGCAGGCACTGGTGGAGTATGAGGTATACAGAGAGCAAGAGAACAGCCGTCTTGACTGGCCTGACCATACAGCTTGCTTATGCATAGTCACCACTGTTCATGACGAAAATTAGAGGTTTCTAGACCAACTGGCTTTATATACTTAGAGTGTTTATTCCATCTGCATTTATGTGTTAAGAACTTTTTTTCATTTAAATTCTAATATTTTTACTGGATGTATATGACACTGAGCTATATCAGCTCAGTTCAATTGCTCAGTTGTGTCTGACTCTGCAACCCCATAGACTGCAGCACATCAGGCTTCCCTGTCCAGCACCAACTCCCGGAGCTTGCTCAAACTCATGTCCATTGAGTTGGTGATGGCATCCAACCATCTCATCTTCTGTGGTCCCCTTCTCCTCCTGTCTCAATCTTTCCCAGCATCAGGATATTTTCTAAGGAGTCAGTTCTTTGTGTCAGGTGGCCAAAGTACTGGAGTCACAGCTGCAGCATCAGTCTTCTCAATGAATATTCAGGACTGATTTCTGATATTCAGGATATATACTGAGCTATAGCCAAGGGTGAAAAATTGCAATATTCCTTGTGTTTAAGTATCTTATCTTTTAATACAGATAGAATTGGCTCTCATACTTCTGTTATAAGTGAGATGATATGCATACATGTGCGTGATACGTTGCTTTTGTCATGTATAACTCTTTGAGATCCTATGGACTGTAGCCCACCAGGCTCCCCTGTTCATCAGATTCTCCAGGCAAGAATACTAGAGTGAGTTGCCATTTATTCCTCCAGGTGATCTTCCCAACCCAGGGAGGGAACCCTAGTCTCTTAGGTCTCCAGTGTTGGTACATAGGTTCTTTACCACTAATACCACCTGGGAAGCCCCATGTATATATAAGGGTTTCTCTGGTTGCCCAGACAGTAAAGAATCTGCCTGCAATGCGGGAGACCTGGAATCCATCCCTGAGTTGGAAAGATCCCCTGGAGGTGTGCATGGCAATCCACTCCAGTGTTCTTGCCTGGAGAATCCTCATGGAGTGATGAGCTTGGTTGGCTACAGCCCATGGGATCACAATTATTCAGATGTATAGATAGATAGATTTAATGTATGTATATATAACAAATTATATAAATAATATATATTATATGCTTATTTCAAAATATATATATTATATTATAGTTCTTCTGTGTATTCTTGCCACCTCTTCTTAAGATCTTCTGCTTCTGTCAGGTCCATACAATTTCTATCCTTTATTGTGCCCATCTTTGCATGAAAGGTTCCCTTGGTATCTCTGATTTTCTTGAAGAGATCTCTAGTCTTTCCTATTATATTGTTTTCCTCTATTTCTTTGCATTCATAACTGAGGAAGGCTTTTTTTTTTTATCTCTCCTTGGTATTCTTTGGAATTCTTCATTCAAATGAATATACCTTTCCTTTTCTCCTTTGCCTTTCACTTCTCTTCTTTTCACAGCTATTTGTAAAGCCTCCTCAGACAACCATTTTGCCTTTTTGCATTTCTTTTTCTTGGGGATGGTCTTGATCACTGCCTCCTGTACAATGTCATGAACTTCCATCCATAGTTCTTCAGGCACTCTGTGTATCAGATCTAGTCCCTTAAATCTATTCCTCACTTCCACTGTATAATCGTAAGGGATTTGATTTAGTTCATACCTGACTTGTCTAGTGGTTTCCCCTACTTTCTTCAATTCATATCTGAACATGACAATAAGGAGTTCATTATCTGAGCCACAGTCAGCTCCTGGGTTGTTTTTTTTTTTTTTTTGCTGATTGTATACAGCTTCTCCATCTTTAGCTGCAAAGAATATATTCAATCTGATTTTGGTATTGACCATCTGATGATGTCCATCTGTAGTCTTTCCTTGTGTTGTTGGAAAAGGTTGTTTGCTATGACCAATGTGTTCTCTTGGCAAAATTCTATTAGCCTTTGCCCTGCCTCATTCTGAACTCCAAGGACAAATTTGCCTGTCCAGGTATTTCTTGACTTCCTACTTTAGGATTCCAGTCCCCTATAATGAAAAGGACATCTTTTATGGGTGTTAGTTCTAGAAGGTCTTGTAGGTCTTCATAGAGCTGTTCAACTTCAGTTTCTTCAGCATTACTGATCAGGGCATAGGCTTGGATTACTGTGATATTGAATGGTTTGCCTGGGAAATGAACAGAGATCATTCTGGGTCAGTATTGAGATTACATTCAAGGAGATGGTAAAGCTTTTGCTTGCAATGCTGGAGATCCGGGTTTGATCCCTGGGTCAGGAAGATCCCCTGGAAAAGGAAATGCAACCCACTCCAGTACCCTTGCCTGGAAGATTCCACGGACAGAGGAGCCTGATAGGCTACAGCCTATAGGATTGTAAAGAGTCGGACATGACTGAGCAACTTCACTTTCTTTCTTGCTTTACTGCATTTCGAACTCTTTTGTTGACTCTAATGGCTATTTCATTTCTTCTAAGGGATTCTTGCCTACAGTAGTAAATATAATGTTCCAGTTAAATTCACCCATTCCAGTCCATTTTAGCTCACTGATTTCTAAAATTTCAGTGTTCACTCTTGCCATCTCCTTTTTTTTTTTTTTTTTTCGGTATGTATTTTGCCTTTTCATACTGTTCATGGGGTTTTCAAAGCAAGAATACTAATGTGGTTTGCCATTCCATTCTCTAGTGGATCATGTTGACAGAACTCTCCACCATGACCCGTCCTTCTTGGGTGGCCCTACCTGGCATAGCTCATAGCTTCACTGAGTTATACAAGGCTGTGGTCCATGTGATCAGATTGGTTAGTTTTCTGTGATTGTGGTTTTCAGTCTGTCTGCCTTCATATTGAGAAGGGTAAAAGGCTTATGGAAACTTCCTGATGGGAGAGACTGACTGAGGGGAAAACTGGGTCTTGTTCTGATGGATGGGGCCATGCTCAGTAAATATTTAATCCAATTTTCTGTTGATGGGCAGGGCTGTGTTCCCTCCCTGTTATTTGACCTGAGACCAAACTATGGTAGAGATAATGAAGATAATGATAATCTCCTTCAATAGTTCCCATGCTACACTCAGTGGCCCCTACCCTGTAGCAGGCTGCCACTTACCCACACCTCCACTGGAGACTCCTGGACACTCATTGACAAGTCTGGGTCAGTCTTTTGTGGGGTCACTTCTCCTTTCTGCTGGGTCATAGGTGTGCACAAGGTTTTGTTTGTGCCCTCCAAGAGTCTGTTTCCCCAGTCCTGTGTAAGTTCTGGCAGCTCTATGGTGGGGTTAATGGTGACCTCTTCCAAGAGGGCTTATGCCATACCCATGTCTACTGCACCAGAGCCCCTCTCTTGCAGGTGTCTACTGCTGACCCAGACCTCCTCAGAGTCACTCAAACACAGTTCTGTCTCAGTCTCTGTGGGGTCTCTGGATCCTGGTGTGCATAGGTATGTTTGAGATCACTGAGCATCTCTGGTGGGTATGGGATTTGATTCTAAATGCAATTTTGCCCCTCCCACCATCTTGCTGAGGTTTCTCCTTTTACCCTGGATATGGGGTATCTCCTCAAAGTCACTCCAGCACCACGCAGCCACCACTCCAGCACTGTGTAGCAGCCTATATATACATATATATAATATATGTTTATATGGAAATATTTATATTTTTATATAATATACACTTTTTCCACTAAGGAAGATTCAGCTAGTAACATGTGTTAGCCTAGACAAGTAAGGCTTGGGAAAGGAGACTAGAGTAAGAGCATAGTAGGAACAGAGTGGACCATCAGAAAACTCTTGCAGCAAGTAATGAACACCTAAGATCTACCTAAGCAACCAGAACACTATCCAGGCAATAGGGAAGAGTTGAGTGGCTAAATGAAAACTCAGAAAAGAGATTGGAACTGTACATTATCCTTTTTTGGCTCCTTTTGCTTCCATTTATCTTTGCCTTTGCCTTTTGATCTTGTCTCTCTGTCAGAAAACATTAACCAAACTGGATACCTTACTAAGTTATGAATATGGAAGCTTTATTAAACAATATACAAAAGTTATAGTTGACAAAAGAAAAACTCAGTGAAATTAATTACATCAAAATTAAAATTTAATTTTACCAAAAGGTAAAACATGTCATAAAGTATTTGTTTGTAAGACTGGAGAAAGAAAGGAGAAAACTTTTTCACATAGAGATGAAAGATGATTTGTATCCAGAAAATATAAGAAATTTTTATGACCTATTAGAAAAGTAGAAAAATGGCAAAAGTCATGAGTAATATTTCAAGCAAGAGAAAAGGTGAATAGCCAATAAAATACAGTAATGAAAAACTACATCACTTTAGAAAGACCCATCAAACAGCTTTAAGATTTTTCTGCAAACTATCTCTAAAAGGTCTCTGTCATTAATACAAGGATACATAGTTTGTAGGAAACCAGAATTTCTCTTGGTAAGAGAACAATAAAGTTGTCAAATATTTGAAAACTAGGGGCAAAAAATGGAAGCTTAAAAAAAAGGTTTTGTTTTTTTTTTTTTCTTTAGAAGATTTAAATGGCTTACAACATAATTTTAAAAATAGCAATTTTAATATGTAAGCATTAGTTTTTCAATTTTCATGTTTTGGTAAAGTCTCAAGTGACATTAACTTATTAAAACATTTTCTTTATCCTTTCACATTTTATGAGGATTTTTGTTTCACACTTAGTTCAGTTCAGTCACTCAGTCGTATCTGACTCTTTGTGACCCCATGAAGCACAGCATGCCAGGCCTCCCTGTCCTCACCAACTCCCGGAGTTCACTCAGATTCACATCCATTGAGTCTATGATGCCACACAGGCATCTGATCCTCTGTCGTTCCCTTCACCTCCTGCCCCAATCCCTCCCAGCATCAGAGTCCTTTCCAATGAGTCAACTCTTCGCATCAGGTGGCCAAAGTACCAGAGTTTCAGCTTTAGTATCATTCCTTCCAAAGAAATCCCAGGGCTGATCTCCTTCAGAATGGACTGGTTGGATCTCCTAGCAGTCCAAGGGACTCTCAGGAGTCTTCTCCAAAAAAACATTTCAAAAGTAAATACTTTGGCACTCAGCCTTCTTCACAGTCCAACTCTTACATCCATACATGACCACAGGAAAAACCATAGCCTTGACTAGGCAGACCTTAGTTGGCAAAGTAATGTCTCTGCTTTTGAATATACTATCCAGGTTGGTCATAACTTTTCTTCCAAGGAGTAAGCGTCTTCTAATTTCATGGCTGCAGTCACCATCTGCAGTGATTTTGGAGCCCCCCCAAAATAAAGTCTGACACTGTTTCCACTGTTTCCCCATCTATTTCCCATGAAGTGATGGGACCAGCTGCCATGATCTTCGTTTTCTGAATGTTGAGCTTTAAGCCAACTTTTTC
>SJYX01012110.1:24268-35080 GCA_006410675.1 Oreotragus oreotragus
TGGGATTTTCCAGGCAAGAGTACTGGAGTGGGGTGCCATCGCCTTCTCCGAAACCTTTGTGCTAGAGCAAACTAAATGGTAATAGTCTGTTCCTACTCCTTGAGAAGTCACCATTCTTCAGTTTACAGGTTTATGGGAAAGGATTGTGTTGCAGTGAGTCAAATTCTGAGTCACCGTACCTACAAAATCTCTGAGAGATTTTTTACTCCTAGTGAAAGAAGAAAAGACAGGAGATATTGGGCTGTAAATGGAAGGAATACAAAGCACACATATAGCTACTAAATACATTTTTAGGATAGACCAGTCTTCACCCCTGCTTACCAAAAGTGGAGAAATATGTCTTTCTAGAAGGACAAAAAACTCCACATATTTTGCACTTTGATGGTATGTACAGAGTGAGGATCCTACAGAAGTTGGAGCAGAGTATACAACTTTCAGTTCAATTCACTTGCTCAGTCATGTCCAACTCTCTGTGACCCCATGGGGTGCAGCATGCCAGGCCTCCCTTTCCATCACCAGCTCCCGAAGTTTATTCAAACTCATGTCCACTGAGTCAGTGATGCCATCCAACCATCTCATCCTCTGTTGCCCCCTTCTCCCACCTTCAATCTTTCGCCGCATCAGGGTCTTTTCAAATGAGTCAGCTCTTCATGTCAGGTGGCCAAAGTACTGGAGTTTAAGCTTCAGCATCAGTCCTTCCAATGAATATTCAGGACTGATTTCCTTTAGGTTGGACTGGTTGGATCTCCTTGCAGTCCAGGGGACCCTCAAAATTCTTTTCCAACACCACAGTTCAAAAGCATCAATTCTTCAGCACTCAGCTTTCTTTATAGTCCAACTCTCATATCCATACATGACTCCTGAAAAAACNATCTCCTTGCAGTCCAAGGGACTCTCAAGAGTCTTCTCCAACACCACAGTTCAAAAGCATCAATTCTTCAGCACTCAGCTTTCTTTATAGTCCAACTCTCATATCCATACATGACTCCTGAAAAAAACATAGCTTTGACTAGATGGACCTTTGTTGGCAAAGTAATGTCTCTGCTTTTTAATATGCTATCTAGAATGATCATAGCTTTTCTTCCAAGGAGCAAGCATCTTTTAATTTCATGGCTGCAGTCACCATCTGCAGTGATTTTAGAGCCCCTCAAAATAAAGTGTGTCACTGTTTCCCCATCTATTTGTCTTGAAGAGATGGGACGAGGTACCATCATCTTAGTTTTCTGAATGTTGAGATTTAATCCAACTTTTAAGCCATACAATTTTGGGAGAAGAAAGATTATAAGGATTCAGTAAATAGAGAGGAGTGACATTCCAGTCTGCAGCTTAGATTTTTGTGGGGATGCAAGAATGAGTATGTGTAATACAAGTCCTTTCAACTCTAATCCTGCTTACTATGAACCCAGCCTCTTTTCTTTGAGGACTTAAGTTTCCAGCACCTGAAGACAAACTGAAAGAGGAAACTGACAGAACAAGCTCCATCTTGAAAGCAGGACTCCATCTTGGGCTGGACTATGGACTTTTATCTATATGCCCAGTATCTATGGAAATGACATACCAACTGGAAAACCATACCCCCAGATGGAAGAGCCCCAGGGCTCATACCTAGACTTTCCATCACCTAAAAGAAAACCCTAATTATTTGTGTAACCGAATAGAATCATAAATGCTATTGTGCTTATTGGGGTATGACCACAGGCCTATTGATAATTGTCCACTGTTAACTACCTAGGCCTAAGGCACATGAATCAGGGGTTATCTTTGACTGTATCTTTCTTTTCCT
This sequence comes from Oreotragus oreotragus, assembly GCA_006410675.1. Classification (NCBI taxonomy): domain Eukaryota; kingdom Metazoa; phylum Chordata; class Mammalia; order Artiodactyla; family Bovidae; genus Oreotragus; species Oreotragus oreotragus. Next base: position 26,052 of record SJYX01012110.1, read on the forward strand.
TTGTTCAGGCTAGTTTCAGGGAATTTGGGGAGGTGGATTTGGGCACATACACTTAGAGTATATAAGGTTTTTAAAAAAACTGGTTGGGGTCCTTGACTAAGAGGAGACTCTGCCTTGGGCCTGCCGGTGTAATAAACTGCACTCCACTATCTGCATTGTCCTTCTGAGTGAGTTTGTTTCCCAGAACATGTGGCTACAACCAGACCTTTTGCTAAACTTTAGAGGGCAGAACCATATAACACTCTAGGATAAAAATCTATATATACACACTTTTTAATTCTGAGAAGTAAAGGAAATGTTCACTGTAATGTGCCTCTGTGGTGTTATCATTAAAGCCAAACATTAGTGTGTTCAAGTGAAAGTTGCTCAGTTGTGTCCAACTCTTTGTGACCCCATGGACTATACAGTCCATGGAATTCTCCAGACCAGAATACCTGAGTGGATAGTCATTTCCTTCTCTAGGGGATCTTCCCAGTCCAGGGATTGAACCCACATCTCCTGCATTGCAGGCAGATTCTTTACCAGCTCAACCACTAGGGAAGCCCCAAAACTGAAAGTGAAAGTCATTAAGTTGTGTCTGACTCTTGAGACCCAGTGGGCCGTAGCCTGCCAGTCTCCTCTGTCCATGGGGTTCTCCAGCAAGAATACTGGAGTGGGTTGCCATTTCCTTCTCCAGGGGATCCTCCTGACGCGTGAATCTAACCCGTGTCTCCTGCATTGCAGGCAGATTCTTTACTAACTGAGCTATGAGGGAAGCCCATGGCCTATACAGTCCATGGAATTCTCCAGGCCAGAATACTGGAGTGGGTAACCTTTCCTTTCTCCAGGGGATCTTCCCAACCCAGGGATTGAACCCAGGTCTCCTGCATTGCAGGTGGTTTCTTTTCTAGCTGAGCCACAAGGGAAGCTCATAGTGTGTTCAGATGACTCTTATCCTAGCATCAGCATACATTTCTGTTTAGAAATTTTCAGCTTCATTGTGTGTCTCAAGTTGTTGTCAGTTATCTTCTGCGAATATCAGTCTTTCCATAAATACCTTCACCTGGCTTTATCAGAGGAAACAGCAACAATGCTGTAATACAAAACACCCCAAGGGCTAAACAAGAAAATAAGAGGATGTGGAACTTCCTTATCTCCTGGTCTTGTCAGTTTAATCAAACTGGTAGAAAGTATTCATTGTAGGCCTATTATCTACATCTGAGAATGTACCAGAGCTTTCTGAATAGAAACTAAGATCATTCTGTTAGTGACTCAATTGAAATATAATGCTCATCATTTTTATCTTAATATAGCAAGGTTTGAAAGAAATAACACAAAAGCCTTCACAATCTGTTTTGGCCTCTTGTTACAAGCAGCAAGAAATTAGAATTGAACACAAGTGAGTTTTGCAGGTAGACAAAATGAAATAAAATGTGGATCACATTCTCTGAATGGTCAGTGTGATAAAGCTTTCTGTTTCTAATCAGTGTAAAGGGACTGGATTATGAAACCAGTTATAAATCTATTAAATAATGAGAGAAAACTAGGAAAGTCGTATGTGCCCAGCATGAAGCAGAGAAAACTGTCAATGATTTATACCTACTAGTACATAATTTTGCTTCAATATACCCAGCAATTTAATACTGACATGTATGTTATAATGTGTCAGAATTGTGCAAGTAGGTAACAAGAAAATAGGCATGAAGGAAAGCTGACAAGTCTGAATTACTGGTGTTGATAAAATAAGGCTTGAGTGTCAAAGTTGGCTCTCCACTTCCTTTTGTAAATAAAGTTTTATTAGAAGTTATGGGGTCGCAAAGAGTCAGACACGACTGAGCGACTTCACTTTCACTCTTCACTTTCATGCATTGGAGAAGGAAATGGCAACCCACTCCAGTGTTCTTGCCTGGAGAATCCCAGGGACGGGGGAGCATGGTGGGCTGCCGTCTATGGGGTCGCACAGAGTTGGACACGACTGAAGTGACTTAGCAGCAGCGGCAGTAACACTCATTCTTTAGGTATTGTCCATGGCTGTTTTCAATCTACAACAGCAGTGGTGAGTAGTTGTGATGAAAAACTTATAGCCCAAAAAGCCTAAAATATTTACTATCTGGCCCTTTACAGAAAAAAATCTGCCAACTTTTGCTGCAGAGGATAATTTTAATACATCCAGACATCCTGATTAAGAAAATAAGTTATAATCAAGCTTTGAGTTTTATTGTCTTTTAGCAGAGAAATCTTTATAGCAGGGCCAGGTAAGGAGAGGGCTTCCCAGGTGGCTCAGTGGTAAAAAGTATGCCTGCCAAAACAGGAGACACAGGAGACTGAGTTCAATTCCTGGGTTGGAAAGATCCCCTGGAGTAATAAATGGCAACCCACTCCAGCATTCTTGGCTGGAAAATTCCATAGAGAGAGGAAATTGGTGGGCTGCAGTCCATGGGGTGGCAAAGAGTTGGACATGACTGAGCATGCTGAGTGCAAGCAAGCAGAACAGGTGGCCTGTGCTCAAAAAACCTGAGCTCCCGTTATAATTATGTTCTTAATGAGTGTTTGCTTAATTAAATATGTTACCCATACATTGAGAACTCCTTGAGTATGGCACAAAACCTTCATAAATGAGCACATACACTGATTTGGTTTTGAATTGTGAAAAATTTAATTCTGTGAAAAGTTTAGCATATCAAAGCCATTTTAAAATAGGAATTACATACTTTGGCATATCCGTAAGTAATTGATATTATAATTGTAAAAGTAATGCATGCATGTGTTACAATATTGAAATAGTGAATAAAATTAGAGATGACGTTCTTTCCATACTTACTGAGCTACTGCTCTTTTTTTTGTCTGTGTAGCCAGACTTCGTTATAACTTTAAATATACTTATTTTTAAATTTCTTATCAGTGTAAACAGTTTCTATTCTCCCTTTTTGGAAAATTGTGTTCTATTATAGACTTCTTCTTCGATTCTTATCCTATCCCACTGTTTCTTCTATAACATGTTTAATTATATTTATTTTATATATTTTAAAGTATAATGTTTATAAACAGATACTTAGCATATGGCATTTTGATTATTTGCTAAAAAGTATAATTTTAACTTTTGTTTTACTTCTAGGTTGATGATAAAATTGAGAATCAATAAACAGAATTAACATTTGACGTTGACTTTGAAGTCGCTCAGTCGTGTCCGACTCTTTGCGATCCCATGGACTGTAGCCTACCAGGCTCCTCCGTCCATGGAATTTTCCAGACANGTATAATGATATTGAAAATTAAATTAGATTTACTCATTTATATCTTAAGATTAGTATATAAACAAGATGTGTATAAGAGACAGCCCATGGACTGTAGCCTACCAGGCTCCTCCGTCCATGGAATTTTCCAGACAAGAATTAAGTATATTTTCAGCATCAGAAGTTAGCTATTAATCCCACTTCATAAACATACTCAGCAGTTTCTGCTTTTTAATCCTAGGTGCTCAAAATTCTTGGATTCCATTTCCATTTTTAAAAAAATTGTTTTTAGAGTAATTTAAAAATCATTTTAATCTATACATATTTTCATTTTGCTTTCAAATTTTATAGAAAAATTGACCAGACAAAAAATTCTGGTTTTAATGTAACTTTTTGTTTTTGTAATTCACTTCTGCTGAATAGAAATCTGGTGTTAATTTAAAATTTACTCTTCTAGGAAATTTTGTTTTTCTTTTTAAAAATATTCAGTTTTCCTTTAATAGTTGTGAAGGAGGAAACAGGCAGAGCTGGGCTCCATCTTAGGCCAGGCTGCGAACATTAGGCTACAAACATGGTCACCCTCCCAGTGGACTCTGAACTCTGTGAATGGTCTCTATAAAAGTGGCATACCAATGGAAAACCAGCCCCCCTGATAAAAGAGCCTCAGGTCTTATACTTGGACTCTCTGTTGCCTAAAAGAATATGCTAATTATCTTTGTAACAGAACAAAGTGGTAAATTCCATTATGTTTATCGGGATATAACCACAGTCCTATTGGTAAATGTCTATTGTTCCTCTAGTCTTGTGACACATGAATCATGGGTTAACTTTGATCATATCTCTCTTTTACCTTGTCCTGAATAGTTTCAAGGAATTTGGAGAGGTGGGTTTGAGCAAGTATACTTAGGGTATATAAGGTTTTCACAAAAACTGGTCAGGGTCCTTGGCTAAGAGGACACTCTGCCTTGGGCCTGCAGTGTAATAAACTGCACTCCACTCTCTGCATTGTCCTTCTGAGTGAGTTTGTTTCCCGGAATGCATAGCTACAACAGTTGAAATTAAAATTTCATAGTATTTTATCTAAATATAGTGTTCTGGTCATTTATCTTCCTTGGTCTATGTGGTTTCTTTCAATTCAATCTTTTTCAAGCTTTGAGAATATAGTGTTCTGGTTATTTATCCTCCTTGGTCTATGTGGTTTCTTTCAATTCAATCTTTTTCAAGCTTTGAGAACTTTCTCCTCGTAAATGTTCCCCTGAATTTGCTGAAACTACCGTTAAGCAGATGTTTCACTCAATGACCGAAGTAGAGTCCATGAGTATTAGTTTTTCTCTTCTGTTTCCTAATTATATCTTTATGCTCTATGTTCTGGTGGAGGTTTTTATATTGCCTCTTATATTACCAGCTTGTCTCTTATCTGGGGCCATTTTACTATATTTTAGTTCAGTAGTTACATATATTAATTCCTTATAATATTTTGTTCTCTTATTGCTATTTTCTCCTAGTAGTCTGTACTTAACTCAGTGATGGTTTAGTTGCCAAGTCATGTCCAACTCTTGCTATCCCATGGACTGTAGCCTGTCGGGTCCTCTGTCTATGAGAATCGTCAGACAAGAATACTGGAGTAGGTTGCCATTTCCTTCTCCAGGGGATCTTCCTGACCCAGGAATCAAACCCAGGTCTCCTGCATTGCAGGCAGATTCTTTACTGACTGAGCTTAATTTATAGATATGTTATCTTCTTAAATATCACTGATGTGAGTAATTTGAATGGATTTAAAGTTTACCTTTGGAAATATTTTCCCTTAGATGGCATCACTGACTCGATGGACGTGAGTCTGGGTGAACTCCGGGAGTTGGTGATGGACAGGGAGGCCTGGCGTGCTGCGATTCATGGGGTCACAAAGAGTCAGACATGACTGAGCAAATGAACTGAACTGAACTGATATTACTGTCATGACAATGAAATTTCATTCAATCTGTATAAATGCTATGTCTTTCATCTATAGTACCCCTGTTTGTAATTGACAGAAAAGAAAGGAAAAATAGAAGAGGGCCCCTTTCTCATGGTGTTTGTTCTGTGGTATTAACATTACTGTGACTTCAAGAAATCATTCAGATTATTGAGAGCCAAATAGCAAAATAATCAAATTTTTCTCATCAACTAGTAATTCTTGAGTAAATACATTCTGCTCTGTTAAAAAAACAAAAGTTGATCTTTCTTATCTTGGGAATTAGTTCTGTTTGTTTGTATTAATCTTCTTCATTTAAGAAATAGTCAAATAAATACATTGATTTATAGAAGTGGCTGGTACCATTTCCATCTACAAAAGATTAGGATTGATTTCTTAACAGGCCCCCTTGAAATAGAAGGGTGACTGCAGATTGGCATAAGTTAACAGATGATGTGAAGTGGTTGGATTCCATTTCAGGCATTTGGGTGGGTTACATATAGGCAGGCTTTTTTTTTCTTTTTGCCTCCCACTGTTGCCAAAGTGAGGAGTGCTTTTACTCTGGCAGCAGAGATATTTGAAGTTTTCCCTCTTGGGTAGAGCTACATTCTCTTCCTTTATTCTNTCTTGATTCCAGCTTGTGCTTCATCCAGCCCAGCATTTCTCATAATGTACTCTGCATATAAGTTAAATATGTGGAGGTCCCACATATAATTTAAAACAATGTAAAATAATGTGAAGTGAGGTGAAAGTTGCTCAGTCATGTCCGACTTTTTGTGACCCCATGAACTATACAGTCCATGGAATTCTCCAGGCTAGAGTACTGGAGTGGGTAGCCTTTCTCTTCTCCAGGAGATCTTCCCAACCCAGGGATCAAATCCAGGTCTCCAACATTACAGGCGGATTTTTTACCAGCTGAGCCACAAGGGAAGCCTAAAATAATGTTAAGTAAAAAGATGATAGTATAGAAACACTAAATCTTGTCATTTTATCGAGTGTAAAGTTCTCAGAACACACGTGTATCCTGCTTTAGTAAAATATTGTCCAATTCACAAAATGTTTATTGAATTCTTAAATGTGCATGAGGCACTTTGATAGGGGAAAAATAAGGAAAAGACCTAACATTTTNTGAGCCACAAGGGAAGCCTAAAATAATGTTAAGTAAAAAGATGATAGTATAGAAACACTAAATCTTGTCATTTTATCGAGTGTAAAGTTCTCAGAACACATGTGTATCCTGCTTTAGTAAAATATTGTCCAATTCACAAAATGTTTATTGAATTCTTAAATGTGCATGAGGCACTTTGATAGGGGAAAAATAAGGAAAAGACCTAACATTTTTTTCAAGGAAGTAGCCATCAAAATGTACATTAACAGGAGTATTCACTCTTAATATATTTTTACACTTTGATATATACTTTCAAAACAAGGAATAAATAATCACTGTGACAGGGTTCTAGTCTGTGTTCTTTATATGATTTTTAAAAAGGGAAAACCCTTTAATCTGAAGGTGAAGTTCATGCCTGTAGTTTAAAAAAAAGGTATCCGTGTGAAAGCAACTGAAAAGGATTTTCAAGTATTGGGGAATGGCTGTACTTATTACAGGGAATAATTAAGGTTAAGAGTGAAACAAGACCACTCCAGGAAAAAGATGATTTCTTGAGCTGAGAAGGAACTGTTGAAAACTGTGGGATAATTCCAAATAACAGCTGGTCATATTGTTTGCCAGCTTTGTAAAATGAAAATCTGAAAGAAATGTAAGACAAGATCTGGAAGTTATTGGGCTTATTTTACAACAGAGTTTTCCTTTTTAACTCAGAAGATTACATATTAATTTGTTAGGCAACAGAAGAAGTATCAAACTACTCCTGACATTTTATGAATTAGTAAGACTTACATTAAATTGATCCTTTAGGAATGCATAATAATAATCTAGATGAGAGTAAATAGGATGAAAGTAAGTAAGGAAATGACTATGAATAATAAAAGTTATTTAACTTTTACAGAAAAAAAAAATCCAAGGATCATTGTAGAATATCTTGGTCCTAGTTTTCTTTTTTTGATTGTGCTGTTATTGACTGACATTATATTAGTTTCAGTTACATGTGTATAGCATAATGATTCAATCTTTTGCAAAATGATTCCCACATATTGCATAATGATCACCATGATAAGTCTAGTTAACTTCTGTCACCATACATAAGTGGAGATTTTTTTTTTTATCATGAAGACTTTTAATATCTACTCTCTTGGCAACTTTCAAATTGAAAAAAAATACCTTATTAAAGAGTCAGACATGACCGAGTGACTAAACAACAAAATTTTTAACTCTAGTCACCACGATTTACGTTACATCCCTGTGACTTAATTTTTATAACTGAATGTTTGTATCTTTTGACCCCCTTCACTCTTTTCATCCACCCACCACTCCCAACCTCCACCTCTGCCAATTGCCAATGTGTTCTCTCTATTTATGAGCTTGGCCTTATTATTATTATTTTAATTTTGGTTTTTCTCTTTGTTTTTAGATTCCACATGTAAGATCATATAATATACGTCTTTCTTTGTCTGACTTGTTTCACTTAGCATAGTGCCCTTAAGGTTTCATCTGTGTTGCTGCAAATGACGAGATTTCATTCTATTTTATGGATGAAGGAGGCATGCAGTCTCAGTTGTGTCTGACCCTTTGTGACCCTATGCACTGTAGCACCCCAAGCCTCTCTGTCCGTGGAATTTTCCAGGCAAGAATACTGGTGTGGGTTACCAATTCCTTCTCCAAGGGGTCTTCCCGACTCAGGGATGGAAGCTGCATCTCTGCTATTTTCGGCATTGGCAGACAAGTTCTTTACTGCTGAACCACATGGGAGCCGTTATGGATGAATAATGCCCCATTATATAATCCATGGTTTCCCCGATAGCTCAGCTGTTAAAGAATCCCTCTGCAATGCAAGAGACCTAAGTTGGATCCATGGGTTGGGATGATCCACTGGAGAAGGGAATGGAAATCCACTCTAGTATTCTTGCCTGGAAAATCCCATGGACAGGGAAGCCTGGTAACCTACAGTCCATGAGGGTCTCAAAAAGTTGGACATAACTGAGCAACTAACACTTTCATATATACCACATTTTCTTTATCCATTCATCCATGGATGGACAGTTATGTTGTTTCCATATCTTGGCTATTATGAATAATGCTGCAATGAACATAGGGTTGTATATATCTTTTTGAGTTATTCTTGTTTTCTTTGGATAAATATCCAGAATTCCTTGTGTTTGGTTGAAAATCAGAGAAGAAAAATCTGGGATTTAAAAGGACTTCAAAGTTTGAGGTATAGCTGACTGGGTATCAAGTAGTGAAAGATTAGCCCTAGCCAAAGTCAGTAGATTTTTTCTTTGTGTTCATAGAAACTTGCCAATGAATGGAGAGAAATTAGAAGGAAGGTGAAACTGAAGGCAGAGAAGGGTCAAGGGAAGAGATTTTCATCTTAGAGTTAAATTAATGCTTAATTTTTCTCTCATCACAATTTTTAAAACATTCTTTATATTCAAATGTGTTTTATTCTATTTTACTGAGAAAAAAAAAAATTGAAATTGCTTTCAGATAGCTTTCCAAAAATCACTATTTATTTTACTTGCATCATTATGTGTATGTGTGTGTGTGTGTCTGTGTGTGTGTGTGTGTCTGTGTGTCTGTGTTTGTATACCTGTTGATTACCCCCTTTGTCTCTTAAAAATAATTTTATGCAGGTCTAGATCTTATCTATAATGTTTGATGATTCTTTCTCTTATTTCAAATCCTGTTTGAATGTCTCTGTATATAGTCTTCCACTGATGATTCAGTTCAGTTCAGTCTCTCAGTCGTGTCC
>SJYX01012110.1:63653-74421 GCA_006410675.1 Oreotragus oreotragus
AAAAATAAAGTCTGACACTGTTTCCACTGTTTCCCCATCTATTTCCCATGAGGTGATGCGACCAGCTGCCATGATCTTCTTTTTCTGAATGTTGAGCTTTAAGCCAACTTTTTCACTTTCCTCTTTCACTTTCATCAAGAAGTTTTTAGTTCCTCTTCACTTTCTGCCATAGGGGTGGTGTCATCTGCATATCTGAGGTTATTGATATTTCTCCCAGCAATCTTGATTCCAGCTTGTGCTTATTCCAGCCCAGCATTTCTCATGATGTACTCTGCATAGAAGTTAAATAAGCAGGGAGACAATATACAGCCTTGACATGCTCCTTTTCCTATTTGGAACCACTGTTGTTCCATGTGCAGTTCTAACTGTTGCTTCCTGACCTGCATATAGGTTTCTCAAGAGGCAGGTCAGGTGGTCTGGTATTCCCATCTCTCTCAGAATTTTACACAGTTTATTGTGATCCACACAGCGAAAGGCTTTGGCATAGTCAATAAAGTAGAAATATATGTTTTTTGGGGACTCTCTTGCTTTTTCGATGACCAAACAGATTTCTAGGCTTACCTATTTGTAATTACCTGCTATTCCTTTGAAGAAGACTTGGTACCTATCTAAAGCTATCATCAATAAGGTTGGAATTACTATTAAAATTTTTGCATGCAGAAGAGTTATTGACAAACATCAAATCTGAGAATGCCCAAATCTAATTCTTTTTGTGAGATAAATTGAATTATTTTTATACTGTATTTTTTCAAAAAGTATTTTGGTGGAAAGGAAGGAGATTTATAAAAATCTTTTTTTTTTCATTCTTAAAAATCAAATATGCTCTATTTACTAAGGATATTAAATTTATAAATTATTTAAGATTAGTGAAGTGAAGTCACTAAGTCATGTCTGACTCTTTGCGACCCCATGGACGGTAGCATACCAGGCTTCACGGTCCATGGGATTTTTCCAGGCAAGAATACTGGAGTGGGCTTCCGTATCCTTCTCCAGGGGATCTTCCCAACCCAGGCATCCAACTCGGGTCTAGAGTAAACCAATTTATTAATGGTTTAGGATTAGAACATTATAACGTGCTTTAAACTTTTGTTAGAAATAAGTTTTTAATTTCTAATCTGACTATATTTTGGCCAAATTTATACTTGTAATTACAAAAAAGCAGCAATGTTACTGAAAATGTTAGTCTCAGCAGCCAGACTAGTTTTAACATAAGTAAATAGCAAGTGTTAGACCAGTATTAAAAAAAAAAAAAATTCTTCTGAAAAACAGATTAACTTAATTTTCAGAGAGCTCATTAAGAGAATAACTTAAGAGAACACTAAATTAATTCTTTTTTATAGAAAATAAAGGACCAGATGTCAGTAAAATGGACATCTGATGAGCTCCTTAAGGTGGAAAAATACAGCCAATTCTTAGAATGTAGGGAATCAGACTATCTGAGGAACAAAATACTCAAGAAAACAAAGGTATGTGTGCAAAAAAATATTTTTTTCTCTTCTACTAATTTGAGAAGTGAGAAATCTTTACTGGAGAAATTGTTTTACATATCTGATTAAATACTTCCACCTCTCCCTTTTGAAATATCATTCAGGAAACTTGAAGTATTAATATATTAATTTTCCTAGGCAAGAAGGCACACCACTTGCATAGCTAAGTAAAGAAACACACCATTCAAAAAGAAAAAAACATTCTGTATTTCTGATTGAACAAGTGGAGAGGTTGGAAAAAGATGGGAAAAAATACATGAAAATGAGATCTCTATGAATAAAGAGGTTTGAAAGGACTGATTTGTAGGTTTCTTATGTCTTCCCACCATGCAGAAGAATGAGTGATGCTGTTGAATAAATGACCAAATAAACACTTTTCTCTTTATGTTGCATCATCAGACAATAATCCCTTACTATATGTATTCCTGTAGCGGTCCTATCTGTGTGTGTATGGGCTCAATCGCTCACTCGTGTTCAACTCTTTGCAGCGCTGAGGACTGTAGCCTGCCAGGTTCCTCTGCCTGTGGAAATTTTCTGGCAAAAACACTGAAGTGGAATACTATTTCCTACTCCAGGGAATCTTAATGACCCAGAGATCAAATCCATGTCTCTTGTTTCTCCTTCATTGGTAGACAGAGTCTCTTCACTAGTGCACCTGGGAAGCCCAGCAAGTCCTCTAGTGATCTATCACTGTGAATAGTGATAAGTATTCATATCCATGTTATATTTTGTGGATTGATCTGTAGAGGAGCAAAACTGGCTACCCTTAAATATCTCTTTGGCGTGTGCATTCTTTCAAGCTGAAAACAATCAAGATCCAAAAGACTTTTCCCTTAACTGCCTAAAAGAATTTGTAGAGGACCTGTTCCTAGAGCATAACTTTTACCAGAAATGTCTGCAAGCAGTCTTGTTAGGGGAAGCACACTGATTGAAACCGCCCAGCTTAGCCAGGTACCATAGTAACCAATTGCATGAGTTGTTTTATGACAGGAGATCCTGATAAGGAATATGGAACTAATAAGCCACCACCAACCGGAAGAGTTCAGGAAAGGTCTAAAGGAGACACTAAGTGTCCGTCCACTTCCCAGAATCCCTCTCACTAGCATCCACCTTGGCTGAGTGATGTGTGCGCCATCAGGAAAGATCAAATTAGAATGATTGGCCAAAGACCAACAGGAAACTAATCCCCTCACCATAAAACCTGACATTGCGAGCCACGCAGCAGAGCAGTTCTCCTGGGTTCCTTTACCTTACTGCTCTCCACCTGGGCGCCCTTTCCCAATAAAATCTCTTGCTTTGTCAGCACATGTGTCTCCTTGGACAATTCATTTTCAAGTGTTAGACAAGAGCCCAGTTTCGGGCCCTGAAAGGGGTCCCTCTTCCTGTGACAATCTGGGGTAGGTATGGAGGAGAAAACCTGCCGGGGCCTAGAGATCAGAGTGCACTCTGCGTCCCAGGTTCTCTGCAAGGCCCAGCAAGCATTTATTCACCAACAGTAGCTTTTGAATCTACACGTCAGAGAACTATAGGTACTGTTACATTATCAAATAAATTGGGCCTTGCTGCTCACTGCTTACAAAATCAAACTCATAAATGTAGGTAGAGGGGAAAGTTGTTTTTAATCAGAATGCCAGCAATCTGGGGAGGTAGCAGACTCAGTGTCCCTGAAGCACCACTGTTGAAGATTTTGTTCAACCATGAAAGTTTTAAAGGAAAGGAGGGAAGTACCCTCAGATAATCATTGAGATAGAGCATCAGAGTCATCGCCATTCCCCACGGCATGCAGGCTCCTTGACTCTAAATAACTCTGTGATCTTCTTCTAGAGGTTATCTTGTTCCCATAGTTTGGTCACAATTTGTTTGGGAGATTGCTGAAATGGGAGCTAGGGAAGAGATCTGGTCTTCTGTCGATTACCTGTTCTTCATTCCTGTAACAGAGAAGAACAAAATCTTACTCCATGGTTGGATCTGTTTCTTTTACTTTAATCTTTGCTCTCCTTTGCTTTTGTGGCTACAGTCACTAAAAAGATGCTATCTGTAGCTATAAGCATCCAGAATGACGCACCTCAGGGAACCCTGCCCCTCTGCCTGACTGTTAAGATAAAGTGCCTTTGTTCAGATCAGAGAAAGACAGTCTGACTCTGCCCACCTGTGAATTGCTGTAGAAAAGAAGAAATTAACACATCCCCTGTGGCACCTTTATAAAAAAATTCTTATATCCTTCTTTAGCTATGGTATTGTATTAAAAATAAGTAAACAAAAACACTTCATGCCAGATGTCTGTGAATTCTCAGGCAGCTACGGTGCTGATTTCTGCAGTGGTCTTATGAATTTCTAGTCTATTAAGAATGTGCATATGAGGCAGGACATTGGAACTCTTTGGAAAGTTCACTGTGAGGGAAACAAAAATCCCAAGGGCTAGGCATCACTGACACATGTTTATTGTGTCATAGTCATCATTAATGACATAATGGTCAAATAAATTTAGATAATATTCAGAAGAAAAAGTGCTTCCATGACTTAAAAAAATAGAATATATATTAATCTTATCAGAAAAAATGTAAAGATATGAAAAATGCTCCTTGAAAAATATGCTAACCCCAGGTAGCTAAGTTACTATGACATGTTTCTTTCTAACATTTGAATGACAGGAAATGATTATATGATGTAAATTGTTTAGTTACAGAAAATGCATAGAAAATTCCCACAATTTTTTAAAAAAATGAACACTTGTCAAGTTATGAGAAAAGAGCAAAAAAAAAAAAATGAGAGTCAGTAGAAAAGAAAAATATTTATTGAATTTGAGGGAAGAAGCTTACATGGTTGTGTGTGTGTGCTAAGTTACTTCAGTCATGTCTGACACTTTGTGACTCCCTGGACTGTAGCCCACTGGGCTCCTCCGTCCATGGGATTCTCCAGGCAAGAATACTGGAGTGGGTTGCCATATCCTTCTCCAGGGGATCGTCCTGATCCAGGGATCAAACCCAGGCCTCTATGTCTCCTTCATTGGCAGGTGAGTTCTTTACCACTAGCACCACCTTAAATGGTGGAGTAGCTTCAACTGGGGCTTCCCNCTCCTCCGTCCATGGGATTCTCCAGGCAAGAATACTGGAGTGGGTTGCCATATCCTTCTCCAGGGGATCGTCCTGATCCAGGGATCAAACCCAGGCCTCTATGTCTCCTTCATTGGCAGGTGAGTTCTTTACCACTAGCACCACCTTAAATGGTGGAGTAGCTTCAACTGGGGCTTCCCTGGTGATTCAGGATAAGAAATCCACCTGCGAAGCAGGAGATGCAGGAGACCAAGGTTGGATCCCTGAGTTGGGGGAATCCCCTGGAGGAGGACCTAGCAACCCACTCCAGTATTCTTGCCTGGGAATTTCCATGAACAGAAGAGCCTGGTGGGCTACAGTCCATGGAGTTGCAAAGAGGTGGACGTGACTAAGCATGCATGAAATCCACCCAGTACAGCTTTGATTCAGGTTGATGTTTTTCCTCTATAGAAATAGGTTTCTAAAATCCAGTTAGGAAGAAAATTATCTGGAAGAAGAAAAATATTAAGATTTTAGAGTCATTCAAAACAAATTTACATAGACTATAAAAAGTATCTATTGCATTTGTGCTCTGAAAGTTGAAATTTGGAACTATTAAATTATGTAATAGATATATTAATACTGACACTAGTTAATATTCATATCAATATTATGAATTAGTTATTTTCCACCAAATAATGTGAATAAAACCTGACATCTTAAGTGAAAAAATGTATTACAAATCATTTTGTAATTATATAATATTTACCTTAAGAATAAACTAAAATAATATCCTTAATATGACAATAGCTTATTCCCTTTACTTCAATGTCCATATCTAATGCTGACCTGAAACAAATAGATAGACTGCCAGATATTTCTCTAACAAGGAGAGTATTGGGGATCAGCAGAGAATTGCAATTCGGGGTCTTCAATCACGGGTGAGTTATGTGCACGTCCGAACACAGCAGGGAAAGGCAAACGTGTTTGTAATAGACAGGAAAAGAAAGTTGGGCAGGCTATAGGAAACAACAATTCTAAGGCTTCTCATCGTCCAGAAAGAGAAGTCTTCATTTTCCCTGCTGGGATCTGCTATGATTGTGAGGCAACAACTCTATTTAACTGAGATCTCTTTATTAATTTTTACACTTATATGTAGTGTTTATAACAGTAAAATATTTTAAGTGTGTACAATAGTGTACCAAGTATGTGCATGCATATATGTGTGTATCCCCATCCCCACTTTATTGGTAACCTTTCTTAGTGTTCTCCAAAGATGACCAGTAACACCAGTAGTCAGAGAAAATTGGGTTTAATACTTGTTTCAGGAGGAAGATGCACTGCAAGGGAAAACGTGGGTGTCACAGAGGATACTGGAGTGAGGGCTATAGGAGTTAGGTTAGGTGATTTGTGCTTGCATGGGAGTTTTTGCTGAGCTGGGTCATGGATGAAAGTGGGAATAATGATATGATTGAGTAACTCAAGAATTTTTACATAGGAGACAGAAAGAAAGGAGAGGGGGTAACATTTAACGGATAAAGAAACAGCAGTCACTAGTATTAGTGTCAGGAGAGGAAGATGCTTGATCATGTTTGTGGTTTGCACTAAATTCCAGTTTTTGTCAGTTGAGACATAATTTTATAACTTTTTTTTCCTTGTTCATTATGGACACAGAGTGACTTCAAATTGTTTTGATGTTTGTAAAATTGGTTAATTAGGAACATCATAGCCTAGCTGTTAGTACTAGATATCCAGGTTGCTTTTTCTTTTTCATGCTCTGGTTTACACTAGTGCCACCTGGGAAGCCCGGAAAACATCTTACATATGCAGATATTATTTCATCACTGATGGTAATAGTAAAGGGTGTAAATATGATATAGTCCCCAGCTGAGGAATGGATAAATCATAGGGTATTTATAAAATGCTACACAACCTTATGTTTAAAATAAATTACAGATGGTTCCCAGCTTTAGATGGTTCATTCTACTTGCGATTTTTAAACTTTACACTGGTGTGAAATGATATACATTCACTAGAAATCATACTTTGAGATTTAGTGGAATTTTCAGGCAAGTGATATATTGTAGGATACTCTTTCAAGATGCTGGGCAGCAGAAGTGAACTATAGCTCTCAGTCAGCTCTGTGGTCATGAGGGCTGCTGCTGCTGCTGCTAAGTTGCTCAGGTCGTGTCCAACTCTCTGCAACCCCATAGACGGCAGCCCACCAGGCTCCGCCGTCCCTGGGATTCTCCAGGCAAGAACACTGGAGTGGGCTCCCATTTCCCTCTCCAATGCATGAAAGTGAAAAGTGAAAGTGAAGACTCTCAGTCGTGTCCGACTCTAGTGACCCCATGGTAAGCAGCAGATATACTTAATAGCCATTCTATACTCATGTAACCATTCTGTTTTTCACTCTCAGCACAGTATTCAATAAATTACATGAGATATTCAGCAACTTATTATAAGACAGACTTTGTGTTAGATGGTTTTATCCAATAGTAGTCTATTTGCATGTATTCTGTGCATGTTTAAAGTAGACTGGGTTAAGCTATGATGTTCAGTAGGTTTGATATAGTAAATGTATTTTTTGATTCACAGTATTGTCAGCATACAGCAATGGGTTTATCAGGACATAGCGTCACTGTAAATCGAGGAAGCCTGTATATAAACTATATCAATGTGAGTGAATATAATGATGAGTGAATGCAGCAACTTGAAAAATGTTACATATAATTTTAGTAAGTCTTAAAAGCTACATCTTACTTTAGGCACAATGTAGTGTATTGTAAAAAATTTAAGAGCAACCACACAAATGATTTGTACATCTTCAGCAGAGAAGCTGCTCCTTTGGGACGTAGGGCAGGGATAGAATTCTGGGAGGTTTAGATATATTGCTAATGTTTTATGTCTCTAAAGAGTAAGTGAAACAAACATAACAAAGTGTGATATTTAAAGATTAGACTAGGGATGGCCACGTAAGGGTTCTGGTCTGGGAGTACTCTCGTCCTTCAATCTAGTGCTAATAGTGCTACGCTGGTGTCGTCTCCTTCAAAGCCTACTTATTCTGCAGAGACTGTGAAGTTGTGTGTTTACATTTTAGAATAACCAGATAAAATGTCAAACAAAACCAAAATGAATGAAACAAAGTCTAGAAGCTGAATGTTATGGGAGTACTCTCGTCCTTCAATCTAGTGCTAATAGTGCTACGCTGGTGTCGTCTCCTTCAAAGCCTACTTATTCTGCAGAGACTGTGAAGTTGTGTGTTTACATTTTAGAATAACCAGATAAAATGTCAAACAAAAACAAAATGAATGAAACAAAGTCTAGAAGCTGAATGTTAGATATAAATGTTTCTGGACTCCAGGATTAGATAAAAATGGCAGAATTTTCATACAGGATGTCTCACCTCGATCTCCCTCATTTCCCCTCCCTGAGAGTCTCCACCCGCATTCCACTCCCCTTTAGAGGAATCTAATTTGTACTCATGGGAGATGATCTCACCTTGGGTTTATACACAACCCTCTCTGCCACAACCTCTCCAACCATGTGACTAACTGCCTTGATTCACAAGAGCAAGGCAGGGTTCAAGTGAAGATAGTATTTCAGGTAAAAGGACAGTTTTGGCCGAATTGTTTATAATGGGTATTTCCACTTTATGGTCAATATTCTTTGATTTACTCCTGCATCCTGTTAGAATATTCCTTCATTGGATTTCCAGGCTTTTATGGAAAATTATGGTGTAATATGGGGCTTTCCAGGTATCTCAGTGGTAAAGAATCTGCCTGCCAAGCAAGAGGCGCAGTTTCGATTCCTGGATTGGGAAGATCCCCTGGAGAAGGAAATGGCAACCCACTCCAGTGTTCTTGCCAGGAATATCCCATGGACAGAGGAACTTTGCGGGCTACAGTCCATGGAGTCGCAAAAGAGACAGACATGACTTAGCTACCAAATGACAACAGAGAACATTTGGCAATGTGTAGGCAATCATTCTTTCTCTCTCTCTGTCTCTCTCACACACAGATACAAGCACAAGTTTAAAAAAGTTATTATTCTTGGTGATATCATAGTTTAAATTTATGTTAAGGAAAGGGACCACACTAAAATGCAGATTCTAATTTATAAGATCTTTGTGGAGCCTGAGAGTCTGCATTTCTAGCAAGCTTCCAGATGATACTAATTTTGCCAACTGAGAATTATATTTTCAGTAACAATGTGCTGTACTATAGTTCTAAATTACTGGTCAAACGCCTCCTAATTCCTCTTAGAAGAACACAATGGTAAGAAGAATTAACATATATTCATTGTTTTTTTCTGGACTACTTCCAAACTGTCATTTATCTTTCCTTGTCTCTGGGACTCATTGACAATAGAAGTGATCATCCTTAAAGCCACGTGTAGTGATGGTTCTTCATAAATCTGTATTCACTGTAAAGTTGTTTTAGTTTTCTTTTATTATAAAACAAACCATTCCCAAACTTAGTGTCTTAAAACAGCAGTTTATTACATGCCGTGATTCTGTAGGTTGACTGGTTTGTCTGCTTTGATCGAATGTTTGGATGTCTGTAGTCAATATGGAGGCTTGAGTGGGATCTCAGATGGGCTCTCAGTCCATAGCCCTAGCTCTCTTCCATGTGGCTAATTGGGCTCACTCATAGCATTATTTCAAGATGGAGCATTCTAGCAAGCATTTTGAAGACGAGAAAGTGGAAGAATATCAGACAAATAAAGGGTTAGGCTCAGAAATGACACAGTGTGTCCTCTACTAATTTCTTTTGTGTCAGATAAATCAGGCCACGAGAGGGGGCTTAGATAAGGGTGGAAATCTGGGAAGCATGGTACACTAAAGTAACAGTCCACTGCAGATACTTACAGAATGAGAAGTTTAGTTAAATTTACATTTTTATTTAACTGTCATTGACTTCTGACATTTATTTTCTTTTTATCTGTTGAATGTCATCTTTGTTCATTAGGTAAAAAAAAAATGTGATTCTCTTATTTAAAATAGACATAGAAAACAGCAAGAGAATGAATGAGGAGAAAAAGAATATGATAGAGGTGGGAGAGCTTTTAAACATCGGTTCAGTTCAGTCGCTCAGTCGTGTCCCACTCTTTGCAACCCCATGAATTGCAGCACGCCAGGCCTCCCTGTCCATCACCATCTCCCGGAGTTCACTCAGACTCACATCTATCAAGTCCGTGATGCCATCCAGCCATCTCATCCTTTGTCGTCCCCTTCTCCTTCTGCCCCTAATCCCTCCCAGCATCAGAGTCTTTTCCAATGAGTCAACTTTTCACACAAGGTGGCCAAAGTATTGGAGTTTCAGTTTTAGCGTCAGTTCTTCCACAGATAACCCAGGACTGATCTCCTTCAGAATGGACTGGTTGGATCTCCTTGTAGTCCAAGGGACTCTCAAGAGTCTTCTCCAACACCACAGTTCAAAAGCATCAATTCTTCAGTGCTCAGCTTTCTTCACAGTCCAACTCTCACATCCATACATGACCACTGGAAAAACCATAGCCTTGACTAGATGCACATTTGTTGGCAAATTAATATCTCTGCTTTTAAATATGCTATCTAGGTTGGTAATAACTTTCCTTCCAAGGAGTAAGTGTCTTTTAATTTCATGGCTGCAGTTACCATCTGCAGTGAATTTGGAGCCCCCTGAAATAAAGTCTGACATTGTTTCCCCATCTATTTCTCATGAAGTGATGGAACCAGACGCCATGATCTTCATTTTCATGAATGTTGAGCTTTAAGCCAACTTTTTCACTCTCCTCTTTCACTTTCATCAAGAGTCTTTTTAGTTCCTCTTCACTTTCTGCCATAAGGATGGTGTCATCTGCACATCTGAGGTTATTGTTATTTCTCCCAGCAATCTTGATTCCAGCTCGTGCTTCTTCCAGCCCAGTGTTTCTCATGATGTACTCTGCATAGAAGTTAAATAAGCAGGATGACATATATACCCTCAAAAACCAAAATAAAAATTGCACTGCATTTGTGAAAAAAGGCATTCGTTATATAGTACTATTTAATTATAGTAAATATAGTACATTTAATTGCCTGTAATTATGTGAATCTGTGAAAGAATGGTTGTAGCATCCTTTTATGTTAAATTATTAAATAGTCCTTTCAGTTCACTGTTAATATCTAGATCTTGACTAGCTAAAGCTTTAAATTTTATGCACCAGTCTTTCACATAATCTTTAGGCCCACTGTGATTTAGTAGAATTAAAACTTAAATAAAGTTG
>SJYX01012110.1:79857-152098 GCA_006410675.1 Oreotragus oreotragus
CTTTTCCAGTCCTGTGGCCACTGCTGAGTTTTCCAAATTTGCTGGCATATTGAGTGCAGCACTTTCACAGCATCATCTTTCAGGATTTGAAGCTTGGCCGAGAGGAACTACCCCATGTCCAAGGAGCGGTGGCTGTACCCGTGCAGGAGGGCTGAGAGGAGCTACTCCACGTTCAAGGTCCAGGGGCAGCTGTGAGGAGATACCCCTTATCCAAGATAACTAAACCCAAGTAAGACGGTAGGAGTTGTGAGAGGGCATAAGAGTGCAGACACACTGAAACCATAATCACAGAAACCTAGCCAGTCTGATCACACAGACTGGAGCCTTGTCTAACTCAATGAAACTAAGCCATGCCGTGTGGGGCCACCCAAGATGGGCTGGTCATAGTGGAGAGGTCTGACAGAATGTGGTCCACTGGAGAAGGGAATGGCAAACCACTTCAGTATTCTTGCCTTGAGAACCCCATGAACAGTATGAACAGTATGAAAATATATAATCTAAGTGAAGATAAATAAAATTAATACTTTTTCTCATAGTTATTTATCTTTAATACTTTAGGGTACATCATTACCTTGGATGTGAAGGTATTTATCATGAATAATCTTATAAATCTTAGACTTGCCTGCATAGTTCACTGTGAATTAAAATAGTGTATCCTTTTACTTGAATCAGTGATTTACAGCAATAAATGCAAAGTATTTGGAGTTAATTAATTCTTGCTGTATATATGTGGTTGATATTTTCTGTATGTTCATTTTGGACCAATATGGATGTTCATAATATCTGAACTCGGATATTTTAATTGTATACCTTGAATGCATTGATGAGTCACTTTCAATTTTACAGAATTACAAGAAAAAATGGTACAATACTAGATTATATATTTTTTTCCAGCACAGTTACTTTTTAAAAGTTATACATTCAGTGTGTTAAAGGGTTTACCCTTATAATTTGATTAGTGTTCATTTAAATGAGACATCTTAATAATAAATACTATATCAAAATACAAATTTAGGATACCAATTTCTATGGCTGTTATTGTAAAGATCAACAGTATACTATTCTGTATTATTTTTACCTGAGGGAAAATAATGACTCTGATAGTCTTATGCTAGCCATATCAATGAACATTTTTCTCTAAAATATTCAGTATCCCAGGCATATTTCTGAAACAAAGTTTAACATCTTAATAATAAATACTATATCAAAATACAAATTTAGGATACCAATTTCTATGGCTGTTATTGTAAAGATCAACAGTATATTATTCTGTATTATTTTTACCTGAGGGAAAATAATGACTCTGATAGTCTTATTCTAGCCATATCAATGAACATTTTTCTCTAAAATATTCAGTATCCCAGGCATATTTCTGAAACAAAGTTTCGAGTTAGGTGTGGTTTAACATGGGAGTGGAGAAAGAGCCTCCTCCTTAGACACAACAAAGCTACAACTACTTGTGGGTTAGTCGCCTCAGAAAGGGACTTGAAACGTGGATGAACAGAGCCTGCAGTGCAAAGGGTCAAAGGACACCATGAAGATGAGTAGGAGAAGTGAGGTACGGGGTGGCCTGTCGAAACTCACGTCCTTCCTACGGCAGTCCACAGCCAGCAGGCGCCACAAAGCTGTGACTTTCCCTGAGCTGTGAGGGTTCCGGCTCTATAGATCCTGCACAGCAGAGATGAGCCCCCCAAATACAGGGTTTTGAAAACCAACAGGAAATACACCCAGGAAAACTATGGACTTTTAGGGGCCAGAAAATCTGCTTGTTAAGTGCTTGTGCACAGACTGACCTGATCCCAAAACCAGCACAAAAACAGCAAATTGAAAAGCACATGGACTATGGATGAAACGGATCCACTTATTAGTCTTAAAGTATCTCGTGTGGAGGCAGGCACCAGTTGGAATACTCCCGAGGGATTGAGTCACTGGCAGAGGCCATTTGTATGGCTTCAGGCCACCTTGCAAAAGCTGAGCCTGTCAGGTGCCCTTTACAAACTTTCCATCTAATCTGTTAGCACCAGGGAGTTTACTCTGCTGAGCCCCGCCCACCTCTGCGCCTTGCCTGGTCTTCACAGCCAGTCTGGGAACCAACTTTGTTCACGAGTACCCTATGGCAGCCCTGACCTCAACACAAGAGGAGAGCACACAGCCCACATAGGGGACGCCCCTTGAGTACCTGGCAAAAGATAAAGGAATTCATCATACCACCAAACCAGTCACTAAGAAATATTAAAGGGACTTCTTTAAGTAGCACCAGGGAGTTTACTCTGCTGAGCCCCGCCCACCTCTGCGCCTTGCCTGGTCTTCACAGCCAGTCTGGGAACCAACTTTGTTCACGAGTACCCTATGGCAGCCCTGACCTCAACACAAGAGGAGGGCACACAGCCCACATAGGGGACGCCCCTTGAGTACCTGGCAAAAGATAAAGGAATTCATCATACCACCAAACCAGTCACTAAGAAATATTAAAGGGACTTCTTTAAGTTAAAAAGAAATGGTACTAATTAATAATAAGGAAACATACAAAAGTAAACATCTCACTGGAAAAGGTAAATATGTAATAAAGTAGACCATTTACTAATAAAGCAAGCATGAAATTTAAGACAAAAGCAGTAAAGATAACTAAAATTACAATAGTTAAAGGATGCATAAAAATATGTAAAATGTGTCATTAAAAGTATAACATGTGGGGGAAAGAGTAAAAAGATAAACCTTTGAATGTGTTCACATTGAAGTTGCTACCAATTTAAAGCAGGCTATGACCTGCATAGGATATCATAACGGAACCTAACAGTTACCACAAGGAAAAAGTATTAAATACGTGGAAGAAGATAAGAAA
The DNA here is from genome assembly GCA_006410675.1 of Oreotragus oreotragus. NCBI lineage: Eukaryota > Metazoa > Chordata > Mammalia > Artiodactyla > Bovidae > Oreotragus > Oreotragus oreotragus. Next base: position 82,700 of record SJYX01012110.1, read on the forward strand.
GGAATCTAAGCATGATGCTGAAGAAAACCACCAAAACACAAAAACAGGAAGAAAGAGAAAAGGAAAGAAACAGGGAGGAATTTATGAAAGCAGCCAGAAAACAATGAACAAAATAACAATACGTGTGTAATTGTGCTCTGTCCTATCTGACTCTTGTGACATTATGGACTATAACCTTCCCACTCACCCCCCAGGCTCTTCTGTTCATGAGATCTTATCGGCAAGAAAATGGAGTGGGTTGCCATTTTCTCTTCCAGGGAATCTTCCCACACCAGTGATCGAACTGGCCAAAGTACCAAATTTGTAAATCAAAGACTTAGAATGGCCTAATGGATAAAAGGGCAAGGCCCATCTGTATGCTGCCTACAAGAGAGTCACTTCAGAAGAAAGGACACACATATAAGGAAAGTGAAGTGATAGAAACATATATCCTGAGGAATTGGAAATGAAAAGAAATGTCAAGTAGCTAAACTTTGGCCACCTGATGCAAAGAGCTGACTCTTTAGAAAAGACCCCGATGCTGGGAAAGATGGAGGGCAGACAGAGAAGGGGAAGACAGAGGATGAGATGGTTGGATGGCATCACTGACCTGATGGACATGAGTTTGAGCAAGCTCCGGAAGATGGTGAAGGACAGGGAAGCCTGGTGTGCTGCAGTCCATGGGATCGCAGAGTCGGACANCCGATGCTGGGAAAGATGGAGGGCAGACAGAGAAGGGGAAGACAGAGGATGAGATGGTTGGATGGCATCACTGACCTGATGGACATGAGTTTGAGCAAGCTCCAGAAGATGATGAAGGACAGGGAAGCCTGGTGTGCTGCAGTCCATGTGGTCGCAGAGTCGGACATTAACTGAGCAACTGAATAGCAACAACAAAACATAAATCAGACAAAATACTCTTTAAAAAGAAAAATTGTAATAAAAGACAAATAGGGCATTACACAGTGATAAAGGAGTCTATCCAGCAAGAGGATGCAACATTGTAAATGTATACAACAGAAGATCACCAAGATATATAAAGCAATAGTAACAGTCTCAAAGGGGGAAGTTGAAACTGGAGACTTTAACACCTAATTTACATCAGTGAATAGATAATCCAGACAGGAAATCAATAAGGAAACCTTAGAATTAAATGATACATTAAATCAGACTTAAAAGTCCCCAGTAAACAACTTTATATCTAAATGAACTAGAAAAGGAAAAAACTAAGCCTAAAATTAGTAGAAACAAGTAAATTATAAAGATCAAAATGGAAATAAATGAAATAAAAACTACAAAAAAAATCTCAATGGAACGGAGTTGGTTCTTTGAAAAATATAATTGACAAATCTTTAGTTAGACTAACCTAGAAAACAAAAGAAAGGACCCAAAATCAGAGATGAGAAAGAAGTTATAACTGATACCACAAAATACAGAGGGTCATAAGAAAACTATGAACAATCATATGCCAACAAATTGGACAAGTTAGAAGAAACAGGTGAATTTCTAGNTGAGTCTGAGTGAACTCCGGGAGTTGGTGATGGACAGGGAGGCCTGGCGTGCTGCGATTCATGGGGTCGCAAAGAGTCGGACACGACTGAGCGACTGAACTGAACTGAACAAGACCATAGGGAAAAAAGTGGCAGTTTTAAATCTAAACTTCTGAAAAATGATGTTCCCTCAGCCTGAGGTGGGAACCCCGGATTAGAATACCAACCCAGATCTAGAATAACAACTTTCTGCCTTCTGTCACTGTTATCTTGCTTAAACAGGTTTTGCTCACCACTCACTACCTCCGTTTCTACAATCTTGCTTTCTCATCTCATCCTCAGGAACCTAAGCTGCCTGGGGAGGGGGGATCTGAGTTGCTTGAGCATGAAAGTACTGAAGACAGGGAAGTCGGTGCTGTATATAAAATACTTAGAACAATGCCCTGGCCCTCAGCCTCTGGAGGAGACGCCACTGAGCCCACACGAGGAGTGCTGAATAAACCCTGTTGTTCTGCATCTCTGAGTGCTGCTTCTTATCTCTTTCTGCTCCCACAGTTTCTATAACAAGCCCACACATACAGATAGTAAGCCTTAGTCATCTGAGCAAGCAACTTTAGAGTATTCAAACTGTTTATTAACCAGTAAGCTTACATAAATATTGTAATACTTGGTTCATATATAACCTTTCAGTAAAGCCATGACATCTCTAGCTTGTTTATATCTGTGTACATATTATACAAAGGAGATATTTCTACTTCTAAAAGGTATTATTAGAATTGGATTTATAAGAGCTCTATTGAACTTTAATAAAAAGTACTTATGTTGCAGTGAAGTGAAGTGAAAGTCTGACTCTTTGTGATCCCAAGGACTATACAGTCTATGGAATTCTCCATGCCAGAATACTGGAATGGGTAGCCTTTCCCTTCTCTCAGGGATCTTCCTAACCCAGGGATCAAACCCAGTTCTCCCACATTGCAGGGGGATTCTTTACCAGCTGAGCCACAAGGGAAGTCCCAAAATACTGGAGTGGGTAGCCTATCTCTTCTCCAGGGGATCTTCCCACCCCAGGAATTGAACCGGGGTCTCCTGCATTGCAGGTGGATTCTTTATCAACTGAGCTGTCAGAGAAGCCAACCTTTGAAAACCTCAGGTTATCTCCATTTTCACTTGCGATCCCTAGCCTCTTTCAGTGATTTTTCAGATGGCTTCCACTCTTTCAGCATTAAATCCAAACTGAAAATATACAGGCAGAGCATTATCCAATAGAACTTTTTGCAACAATGGAAATACTCCGTGTCTGCACTGTCCCATATGGCAGCCAATAGACCCAGGTGAACACTGAGCTCTTGACATGTAACTAGCGTGACTGAGGAACTGAATTTTTTATTTCACTGAATTTTAATTGATTTAATTTTAAATAGCCACCTGTGCCTAGTGGCTATCATATGAGAGAGTCCCTGTCTAAAGGAAGAAGAGAAACCTTGAGTGTCAAGAGAGGGGAAGTTTTTCCTAGAAGTCTCCTAGCAGACTTTCCCAGGTGTCTTTGGTCAAAAGCCAGTCTCACATGCCTACTCCTAAATCAAATATTGGCAAGGAAAGTCATTCCCACAGGTAGCTTAAGTAAGTAAGTAAAGTCACTCAGTCGTGTCCGACTCTTTGTGACCCCGTGGACTGCAGCCCACCAAGCTCCTCAGTCCATGGGATTCTCCAAGCAAGAGTACTGGAGTGGGTTGCCATTTCCTTCTCCAGGGAATCTTCCCGACCCAGGGATCGAACCCAGGTCTCCCACATTGGAGGCAGACGCTTTAACCTCTGAGCCACCAATCAATATTCAGTGCGGGCTCAGCAACCCTGGCCCTGGCAGGGCGGGGTGGGAGCCGGTGGCCAGACTCGGAGGGGCTCAGAGGAGCCAAGCCTCCGGTGGTGGGTGAGGGCGTGGGCTGGAGCCAGAGCTGCGGTAGCGAAGCTGCTGAGTCCTTCATGGTCTTTTTCCTTTGTGTAATTGATAGCTTGGGTGGTAAAGAGATGGCTGACAGTGTCAAAAGAGAGGAAGCCAAATCTGACTCCACTGTGGAACTGTTTCTTTGACTTGCTTTTCATTGTTTTTATTATTGTAATCATACAGATGGCTTGCCTCAGAGAATCCTGTCCCTCTGCTGACTGTTAAACTGAAACACCTTTGTTAAGAACCCTGTCCACCTGAGGATGGCAGGAATGGAGAAATTAACACATCCCCTGCCCGAGGCTTGCCATTAGAAATGTTTACAAGATTAATGTCCTTTTTACTTTGCTTCCTCACCTCTCTTTATCTCTGATCTATAAGAGAGCCTAACATCCAGACCCGGATAATATTGATGCTTATTTTGAGATGCTAGCCTGCCATCCTCTTTGGTCAGTTGCTTTCTGAGTGAAGTCATTTTCTTTGCTCAACACCTCATCTCTCAGATTCATTGGCCTGTTGTGTAGTGAGCAGGGGGAGCTTGGACTTGGTAATAGTCTTGTGAACGAGCCAGGAGACTTGCTGCTTGTGTTTGGCCAGCTCCAATCAGGGAATATTGGGACAAGACCCTAGCAGCTACCGGGGCTATTTGTCCTGAGGTTCTTTCCTTCAAGATTCCCTGAAGTGGCACTGGCTGACCCCAGTGCTTGGCAGTTAAGATAAGGAACCAACAAACTTCTAGAGTCGACAGACTCAATTTCATTTGTAGGGTAAGTCTACCCAATTTGATAGCCGGTTCTGTTGGTTCACCTGTTTTGAGTGTCCTTTTGTATGAGGAGCCGATGGGCTCGATTTTGGAGTGTAAGTCACTCCGTTGTGCACACTTGGAACATTTTTTCCTTTTAGTCTGGGCTTTTCCTTTAAGCACAAACCAATGCTTGGGATACCAATTTGCAGAGGGGAGGTATTGTTGCACTCTAACCTGAGCTGGTTCATTGCGAACTAGTCCTTATGGGGCAAGCCCACCCTAGTTGGAATTAGCTCTTTTGTAAGGTAAATTAATTTACCTGACTTGGGAATGGGCCAGTTGGAACCAGTTCCTTTGGGAGCTAGTTCTTGTGGGAGTGGGTAGCCTAGTTGGAATTAGTTCATTTGCTTTATAGGGTAAATTTATTTACCCTATTGGGGAATTGGTTTGTCTGTGTGCATCAATGCTGTTTTTGTTGGAAATTGTCTGTGCCTTTTGTGTTTTGTGGTTTTAAGGCTTATAAAAAATGGAAAATATATCATCTATTCCAAAGAAAAGATCTTTGGAGTACTTATTAGGTATGTTAAAAGCAGAAGAGCAATGACTGAATGGCTCACAATTAAACAATCTGATGGCCAGAAATGCTTTACAAAGGAGAGGAACACTCTGAAAATGAACATGCTGAGGGAGCTCCCTTTGACTTGAAGCAACCAATTCTAATTTCCTCTACAGGAGCCCCAGGTAACTTTGACAAAGGGGAACAGGTTAATTGACTCTCTCCCATAGATACCACTCTCTTTTGTAAATTTAATGCTCAAATAACCTTTTCTCCCAGAACAGCTTGACATCAGGGTCCTGCTGGAGCCTTTTCAATCTTGTCCAGTCTGGGGAGCATGGCACCCCACTCCAGTACTCTTGCCTGGAAAATCCCATGGATGGAGGAGCCTGGTAGGCTGCAGTCCATGGGGTCACTAAGAGTCAGACATGACTGAGCAACTTCACTTTCACTTTTCACTTCCATGCATTGGAGAAGGAAATGGCAACCCAATCCAGTGTTCTTGCCTGGAAAATCCCAGGGATGGGGGAGGCTGGTGGGCTGCCGTCTCTGGGATCCCACAGAGTTGGACACTGCTGAAGCAACTTAGCAGCAGCAGCAGCTCCCATCCAGGGGACTCTGACTACTACTTGGGGTGTTCTTCCTTTGAAAAGAAGGTTTCTTTATAAGGCACTTTCTAGAAAGGCCACCAGCCTAATGGGACTGGAAAGTCATGTTAATGTGACTTTCTGGTTGGTTAGGTTTTGGTTTATTCTGGTTACTTTGGTAATGCACAGACATCTGGTACTAACTGCTTCCTCTGTGTCTTCCTCTACCATTTTCTCATTTCTTTCTCTGTGAACCTTCTGTAAGCAGATGAATAGCTATGGAAACAATTAAGGAACTCTGGCCAGTGTTCTCTCTGGTGTGTACCAAAGGCCCACAGCCCACTGCCACCCAAGCGGGTGAGAGCCCTCCTTTCCCCTACCTCCATTAAGCTAAGGATCAGGTCAGTGGAATTACAGGGAGGATTCCTCAATCAGTCTTCCTGTCTTTCCTGTTGCCTTTGTTTCTTTCCTCCTCAGTCCAGATTGACTTGTGGGAGCCTGACTGTTGCCTCTAGGCTTCCTGAGAGGCCATCTCCCTTAAGTTAGAGGAGGAGGGTAAAACTTTCCAACATGGATGGATTAGTACGTCAATCTTTACTGGGAAGGCCAACCAATTCTTTGGGGAAAGGAAAGGAAAAACAAAACTGTCTTTGGCTTACAAAGGTAGTCTTTATAGGACCAGAAGAGTGGTTCCAAAAAATCCTTTTACCACTCCCCAAACCATCTCTGCTCATCTTATAAAGCTTGTAAATATTAAATAAGGGGGAAGCAAAGTCATCTTAGAAAGAACTTGCCAGTGTCTTCGAGACGCAAATGTCCTCCTTGGTCTTCTCAGAAATCTTTATTTCTGCTGTCTTTTTAATACAAATTTTAGAAAGGGTAAAGTAATTTAGAAATTTGCTTGTCCAAGGTAATAAAAGCTGCTTTTTCAACAAATATTAATATTTAGCCATCAAGCCAAGTGAGCCTGACTTGTTTCATCTGTGAGAATCGCAATTATAATCCAGCCTCTTTTGTAAACTGTTCTTTGGTTTCATATTGCTGTACCTAACTCAGACATGAAATCTTGTTGTAAACTGAGGACTTGCTGTTTACATGTTTGTATCCTTTTCTGGATAACACTGCCAGGGTTGATTTATAAAAAGAGCTCTATTTAATTGGCTTAAAACAGTAATAAGTACTTATAAACAAACAAACAAAAAAATCTCATTATAAGAAAAATCAAGTTAAATAAGATTCAGGGTCATGTGAACTGGGAAATATTTAATATTAAATTCAGTTCAGTTCAGTTGCTCAGTCGTGTCCGACTCTTTGCGACCCCATGAACTGCAGCACGCCAGGCCTCCCTGTCCATCACCATCTCCCGGAGTTCTCTCAGACTCACGTCCATCGAGTCCGTGATGCCATCCAGCCATCTCATCCTCGGTCATCCCCTTCTCCTCCTGCCCCCAATCCCTCCCAGCATCAGAGTCTTTTCCAATGAGTCAACGCTTCGCATGAGGTGGCCAAAGTACTGGAGTTTCAGCTTTAGCATCATTCCTTCCAAAGAAATCCCAGGGTTGATCTCCTTTAGAATGAACTGGTTGGATCTCCTTGCAGTCCAAGGGACTCTCAAGAGTCTTCTCCAACACCACAGTTCAAAAGCATCGATTCTTCGGCGCTCAGCTTTCTTCACAGTCCAACTTTCACATCCATACATGACCACAGGAAAAACCATAGCCTTGACTAGGCGGACCTTAGTCGGCAAAGTAATGTCTCTGCTTTTGAATATATTATCCAGGTTGGTCATAACTTTTCTTCCAAGGAGTAAGCGTCTTCTAATTTCATGGCTGCAGTCACCATCTGCAGTGATTTTGGAGCCCAAAAAAATAAAGTCTGAGACTGTTTCCACTGTTTCCCCATCTATATATATATAAATGTTATATATATATGTATATATATATATAATTAAAGTCTATCTGGTCTAGCAAATATTTATTTTTCCCTGCTCACACTTGGACAAAGTACATTTCTTAGCTCCACTGATGTCATGGACTCTGTGGCTCACTTTGGCTTGTGGAATGACCTCAGGTGTGATATAAGCAGAAGCCTTGAATGTGCTGGGATATTTGGTTCGCCTCTTGTGCTACAGTGATCCTTCAAAAGAAGAGAATGGCTTTAGCACCTGTTGCACTAAAGTCTTGGCTTCAGAAGAAGACCTGAAGAAGACCTTAAAAAGAGGTAGACTTAAAACTCTCCCAAAGCCTGAATACAAGTTCTGATGAGCCTCATTGTGAAACAGAACTATGTAGTTAATTCTTAGCTTGATTAGTCCAATTGTAGTCAGCCTGCTGACTCATGATAGTTAGACTTTGAGTTTAAAGGTTATGTGATAGCAACTGAGACTAATACAGTCTCATACATAGTTAATTTTTGCTTATCAAGTGGGAGATAGAGAAGCAAAATAGGACACGATCCTTTCCTTTCATATGTTTATAATCTACTTGTTGATGTAAGGGGGAAACACAGGAAACTAGTCAGGAAAACAAGATTTATTGGTAAACCTAATTAGTTGGATGAAGATAGAGATTTGTTTGTTGGGTTACAACTCACTTGGAAAAGTCATTGGGAAACTAAAGAGATAGGCTCTTCTAATTATGTATACTATAAAAATAACCATCTTATAATCTAGTGTCTCAAAACTATAATTTATTATTACCTTTAATATTTACATGTATCAATGTTGTCCAACTAAACAGTTTTCACTTGGGTCTCCCATGTGTGGTAATTCTATGTCAGCTGGGGATGTCATCATCAGAAGTCTTGACTTTGCTGGATGCATGAAAGGGTTACTACATGGTACTTGGTGCTGGCTTTTAGCTGGGACTTTGGTTGGACTGTCCACTAAAGACCCACATGCAGTCTCTTTATGAGGCTTGGACATCTCACAGCACTCTTGCTGGGTTCTTGCTGAGAGTGTCCCAAGAGCAAGTATTTTGAGAAACCTAGACATATACTGCAAGGTTTTCTAATAACCTAACCTCAGACTGTCTACTACCATATTCTTTTCTTCAAGAAAAAGACGCTTACTCCTTGGAAGAAAAGTTATGACCAACCTGGATAGTATATTCAAAAGCAGAGACATTACTTTGCTGACTAAGGTCCGCCTAGTCAAGGCTATGGTTTTTCTCGTGGTCATGTATGGATGTGAAAGTTGGACTGTGAAGAAAGCTGAGCACTGAAGAATTGATGCTTTTGAGCTGTGGTGTTGGAGAAGACTCTTGAGAGTCCCTTGGACTGCAAGGAGATCCAACCAGTTCATTCTAAGGGAGATCAGCCCTGGGTGATCTTTGGAAGGAATGATGCTAAAGCTGAAAGTCCAGTACTTTGGCCACCTCATGGGAAGAGTTGACTCACTGGAAAAGACTCTGATGCTGGGAGGGATTGGGGGCAGGAGGAGAAGGGGACGACCGAGGATGAGATGGTTGGATGGCATCACGGACTCGATGGACGTGAGTCCGAGTGAACTCCGGGAGATGTTGATGGACAGGGAGGCCTGGCGTGCTGCAATTCATGGGGTCGCAAAGAGTCGGACACGACTGAGCGACTGAACTGACTGAGACATATACTGCAAGGTTTTCTAATAACCTAACCTCAGACTGTCTACTACCATATTCTTTTCTTCAAGCAAGTTACTATGATAAGCACAGATTAAAGCTGAGGGGATGTAGAGTCCAACTCTTCACGTGGGAAGCAGCATGTGCAAACAGACGAGAAGAAATTGAAAGTGGCCATCTCTAGAACCTATTTACCAGGGAGACTTCAATTTAATTTGTGTGTATAGTTTTATCTGTAGACTTGCTCATACAATTTGTCATCCATATCATGGGATATTTAAAAGTAAAATGGACCCTGAGTATACATACATTGGAACTTCTCAGAACAACTGGGATTTCTATCAGTGTGTTGATTACTCAGCGCTTATATACCTGCTCTAACTCATCCTTCCATGTTATCCCTTGTGATGCTGGGCCTGTGATTCTAGAAATCACATTTCTCCTTTGCTAGCTGGATCTCTCTTGGGCTCTACCACAGGGGCACTGAAGGGAGGCCCAAAGGCAAGTAGAGGAATGAGAAGCTTGCCTGTTCCTACTCCCGTTGACACTGTCTCAGCAAAACCTCACTAGTGGCAGTGGGTTCCATTTCCTAAGTTTGATTTTTTCACATTCCCCAGTGTACCCCCTCACTTAGATAAATCAGCATCAATATTTGACACCTCTTTTTCGGAGATGTGAGATTCCTGTAAGCGCCTAAGTTCTAACAACCTCAAATTCTTCTCTTTGTTCTTTCTGCCCTAGGGTTGTGAGCTACTTCTGTTAGCCCTTCAGTGCCTGCTTACACAATTTCATACATTAAATTCATTGTCAAAAAAAGGATGCAGTTTCTGTTTTCCTATTTTCTTGACCTTGGTGGATACCAGAATCTTATATACCTGGCCTTTTTCCCAGTATATTACGATGTCAATCCAAAAGTTATACTACATAATCAGAATTACAGTGACCATGTTCTGCGAAATAAAAGGATAAAAATAGCACAAAAGCTAATTTTAAAAACAGTTACACATTGCTTAGAGTGAATTTGGAGTGCTGAAACCGTGAGTGGCAAGGACTGGTCTCAAAGACATAATTCTGTTACTTCTGTGGTATAATTCATATAGTTACTGTTAAGTATTAAAAACTGTCCCTAAATTACTCTATCAATTTATTGTATGATATATAGACCTTGGTTTCTTTACCGCAGAGAAATGAATTCTATTAAAAAGCAGTCATTCTCTGATTAATGTATATGTAAATAAGTTCAGTTCAGTTCACTTCAGTTGCTCAGGTGTGTCCTACTCTTTGCAACCCCATGGACTGCAGCATGCCAGGCCTCTCTGTCCATCACCAGCTCCCGGAGCTTACTCAAACTCATGTCCATCGAGTCAGTGATGCCATCCAACCATTTCATCCTCTGTTGTCCCCTTCTCCTCCCACCTTTAATCTTTCCCAGCATCAGAGTCTTTTCCAATGAGTTGGTTCTTTGCATCCGGTGGCCAAAGTACTGGAGCTTCAGCTTCAGCATCAGTACTTCCAATGAATATTCAGGACTGATTTCCTTTAGGATGGACTGCTTGGATCTCCTTGCAGTCCAAGGGACTCTCAAGAATCTTCTCTAACACCACAGTTCAAAAGCATCAATTCTTTGGCACTCAGCTTTCTTTATAGTCCAACTCTCACATCCATACATGACCACTGGAAAAACCATAGCTTTGACTAGAAGGACCTTTGTTGGCAAAGTAATGTTTCTGCTTTTGAATATGCTGTCTGGGTTGGTCATAGCTTTTCTTCCAAGGAGCAAGCGTCTTTTAATTTCATGGCTGCAATCACCATCTGTAGTGATTTTGGATCCCCCCCAAATGCTAATGTGTATATAAAATAATTTTTATCATTCTATTATCTTATTAACATATAGTAAAGAGTATTTAATGCAGTGTCCTGATCTGCAATATGTGAGAGAATCAGAATGCTTTGGCGCAGATTCTGCAAATAGCAAGCTGATTCAAAGCTGGCAAATAGAGTTTAATTTATATTCCACGTAGAATTCTCATAGTAAATAATTTTAGTGATTCATACTCACACATATGATCTAACATAGATGTATTCACCTGTAAGGTTAATTATTTTTATTTAGAAGATCAAGGTCAAATATAGTGGAGTTTTTAGTGTTACCAATTACAAGGTACTTTCAAGACTGAATTTATATATGTTTATAATGTTTCAAAAAGAATAGAAATGCAGCATCTCTTTTATTTTTCTAAAATTTTTAGTAGTACCCCTGCTTTGCTTACAGCAAAATGGATGAATTGTCATGGCAGGAATTTTTCTAACATTTTATTTTGTCTTTAGCTTTTGTTTTTGGTTTTTTCTTGTCCCAATAGAACAAGAAAACACACTGACCCAGGTGACAAGATGATTCCCTTTGTCAGATAAGCCACTTAGAGATCACAGAAACTTTTTCTCTCCTTTGATGGAGACAGTATAGGTACTGCAGATACACAAGAAACATGTGCTTTAATGGTTCTTTAATTAAAAGTAGTATGCATCTTTCACTGGAGAAGGGAATGGCAAACCGCTTCAGTGTTCCTGTCTGGAGAATCCCAAGGACAGAGGAGCCTGGCGGGCTACAGGCCAGGGGGTTGCAGAGACACGGCTGAGTTTCTAACACACACACACACACACACACACACGCATCCTTTATATGAGATATGCTTATTTAAAAGCATTTGAAATTGATATTATCAGAGATCTTGCTTTTAGAATATGTTACTTAATTATGCTAAGGCAGCAGGATCTGCCTATAATCCATAGTATCAGTAAAAGATATAGCAAAATGACTGAGAAAATAGAGTTTAACAATTTTGTTGTTTTAGTCAGCAGGAAGGGGCCTTGCTGTGCGTGCTGCGTGCTAAGTCATTTCAGTCTTGTGTGACTCTTTGTGACCCCATGGATTGCAGCCTGCCAGGCTCCTCTGTCCATGGGATTCTCCAGGCAAAAATTCTGGAGTGGGTTGCCATGCCCTCCTCCAGGGGATCTTCCTGACCCAGAGAGTGGTGTCTCTTACATCTCCTGTATTGGCAGGCAGGTTCTTTACCACTACCACCACCTCAGAAGCTCTAAAAAGATGATTTTGTTTTTCTTAGTCAGCAGGAAGTGGGCTTGCTATAGACACACAAACCTGTGTCTGCAAAGTGCAGGTGGCTGGTCATTTGACAGTTGTATATGTATGGTAATATGGACAAAACTATCAGGATACAAATAATACAGAGGGTAGAGAAAAGATAGCATAGGCAAAGAGAAGAAAGTAAGTTTTGAAAGGAAGAATGTTTAAGAAAGAAAGGCCAGAATTTGGGAGCTGTATGCTAAAGTATTTTATTTATATTTACATATCTGCTCTTTTGTTGTTGTTATTAAGATGGATCATTTATGTCTGTCTTTCTAATGTGAGATGATGATAAATGAGAATAAATTAGCTGAAATTGAAAAATGATTGTTTATCATAAGCTTACTAAAATAGTATTGGAGAATGATATTTCTGGCTAGTATTTACTGTGAATATCTTACATGATTGATGGCAATCAAAAACAACTATATTTATCCTGTAATCCTAATTTAAAACCTGTATTTATTCTTTAGTAATTTAGAAGGTTTGCAGAAGTCTTGTAGGTGTGTAAGATTTTCCAGACTGATTCCTCAAAGTTAAGGTTAAAAAGAGATAGATGACTGAGGAGACAAATTTAGGGTGTTATAACCCCATTCATCTGACACTTGTACCGTTATCACCTGGGAGAAACTCAGGAAATAAAACTGAAATCTTCTTACTCAAGAAACATTTCCACTCACATGCTAAAATTAATGCCCTACTCTTGATATTTATGTAGACAGTGGGTTTTCTGGTGGAACTTGACTCACTTTCTTTGTAGCTTACCCATGGCTACCCATCAGAGATTCAAGTCATCAAACTTGAAAAAGAAGTATCTAATTCAAGCTCAGCAAACTAGGGACTTCATTAAAACACTGTGAGAATACATCTTCAAAGAATATCTCTTTGTAAAGCAAGTGCTGTCCAACACAGTCATTGATTAAATACTTCTCGCTGGTATTTTGCTTATAATTCCTGTTCAAATGGGTTCAGTAAAAGGCACAGTTTTCTTAATAACTGGTTGAGCTACGTAAAGTGACCACTTCAGTAACACTAAAAAAATCCATTAATTTGGAGAATTGCACTCAAAAACAGGTTCAGTCTGAATTCCTTTTCTTTTCTGTGGCACCTTGCTTGTGGTACTTCAGAATATATGTTATATATATATATATATATAAAACCTCATATTTTCTTATTCCCTTCCCCCCCTTCTCTACCACCACACACAGTATTTTTGCTCCATATGTTACCCTTTATAGTTATCCTGTTTCTTTCCCACACTGTCTATTTTCTTAAACCATATAGATGGTGATTCTATTGCTCTCTCCTTTAGTCATACTTCTGTATTACTTTCAAGACCATGTAGAAATGACAGTGATGCAAAATGAAGTTCTAACTTTGGAGATTTTTATTATCATATGTTACTACTTTTGGAGGAGGGGTGTCTGAATTTAAGACTTAGATAACTCTAGAATTATCTTTAGGAACTGTCTGTCTGTGGAAAGTAATAAAGGATAATGAAAGGAAATACAGTTTTAAGACTTTTTTTTTCCATCTGTGTCTTTGGCCTTTATTGTATCTCTTCTCCAAAAATAAAAGTAATTTTTTTAGAATTATTTTAAAATTCTTCCTGAGAAATTTGAATGTGGGTTATTATTCATTTTTTACTAACATATGATACTGAGGTCCAGCCTCAGTTGGATCCAGGGTATCCAAAGCATGGATGGAGAGGTGAGAGAGGTATATAGATATAGATTTACAGACTTAGAGATATATATAGAGATAAGAAAACAGTTAAGAAAATAGAGGAGAGAAAGTGGCTGATATTCCTTGGTTTATTACAAAAAGCTAATAAAGTCTCAAGACAAGAGACTTGCTCTGTTCACATAGGCCACAGGTACCCGCTTGAATAGTGGAGGGTGCCCCACAGTTGGGCTCCCTCTCGTGTGGGTCTTAGAAGCCCAGACAGAAAAGTGAACGCAGAGAGCCTCTGTGTTCCAAGAGATCAGCCTGAAAAAGAGAGTGAGGGAGAGAGAGAAAGAAAGAGAGAAAGAATTGACATGAGGGAGGCCAAGATTGTGCAAAAACCCCATAACTTTATTTTCAAAAGGTGCTTATATACCCTAAGTTTTACATAATGGAAGATGCAGAGTCACGCAGAGGCAGCAGTCCTGACCCGTATCGATACCAGGCTTTCTTTCCGCATACTTTTCTGTATGCAAAAAGGTCTCAGATGATTTACATTATCTTCTGGCCAAGAGGCCTGTTAACATTTTATGGCTCTTTTCCCTGATGAATGTTAATCAACCAAAAAACTCATTTTCCCTTGAAGTGTTTTTCTTTAATCTGTATCACCCGCAAAGTACTAAATAAAGTTACATCCTTATAGAACGAAGGTACAATGGGTTACAACAAAGAAAGTGCTTAACTCAAAGATCTATGTTGCTACTTGGTTTTTCTATATACCAACTATATTAATTAATGCACTCCTGGGTAGACAACAAATAAAGGATATGAAAACTTGGCAGCAAGTATTGGCTCAACAATGAAGCTCTTAACCAGTTCTATTCTAATGATTTTTAATTCCTCAAAAGGCTTTACATTCCTAGAATGTTTTAAGCTTCCTGTGCCTCTCACGGTTGGGAGGCTGTAAACAATCACATGCGTACTTGTAAAAGTCCAGATAAACCTGTCAGGTAAGTTAGAAAGCTATCAGAGGGGTTTGAATTGAAACACTCCAATAATGCCCAGGAGACTTATTAACTAGAGCTCTAAGTTAATTTTCTTTAGCGAAAGGTGGTCAGGGATAGTCCCCCATTAATGTCAGAAGAGTATGATATAGCAAACAGTAAACAGACAGATTTTGGTTTTGGGGTAGATGCTCGAGCAGAGGACCCCTTGAGACCTGATCCGCCTTGCCTGCCAGGTCTCTCTGCATGACCTTGTCATGGGTGGGATCTCCCGTGCTGGCTCCAGGCACCATGGCAAAATCTGAGGAAAGGAAAATAAGAGTTCATGTTATCAAGAGTTAACAATGACCAGTGGAATTAAACTTCATACAGAGTGCAATGGAGTTTCATTGCCTTGTGGAAAGTTATACCCTCTGCAGGTATGTCCCAGGGATTTTCATGCTATGAAGAAGTTAATATTCAGGAGCTGGTGTCTATTCCTCTGTCTTCAGTCTTATCACTTGCTTTCTGTACTATTTAACTTAGGAAAATGTCTCCAGTAATCTAAATTTTGATCATATTTCTCCTAAAACACCCAGCAATTCTGTTATTCTGTATTCTATTACACATATAAAAACTAAAAGAAAAACAAAACAAGAAAAAGAGTCCCAGGATTTTAACAAAAATAATTCTCATGCGGTTTTATCTCTATTTTGGATGAGACTGCTGCTGCTGCTGCTAAGTCGCTTCAGTTGTGTCCAACTCTGTGCAACCCCATAGACGGCAGCCCACCAGGCTCCGCCGTCCCTGGGATTCTCCAGGCAAGAACACTGGAGTGGGTTGCCATTTCCTTCTCCAATGCATGAAAGTGAAAAGTGAAAGTGAAGTCGCTCAGTCACGTCCAACTCTTCATGACCCCATGGACTGCAGCCTACCAGGCTCTTCTGTCCATGGGATTCTCCAGGCAAGAGTACTGGAGTGGGTTGCCATTGCCTTCTCCACTGGATGAGACTAATGGTATTTAAATGCACCTGTCACAATTTAGATTCTTAATGTCTCTTTATATAATAAAAAATAATTCAAGAAATGATGCATCTGCATTTCCAAATCCAGAAAAACATTTTTATGAAGTCTGCTTCTCCATTAAGGTGGCTGGTTCAACATAGCTACATTAAAATTGCTATCCAATATAAATGTAATAACCAGTCATAATATACATTTTATGAAGACCCTGTCCCATTTTCAGAATAAATTACATAGGAAAAATGAAACCTACAAAAATACTAAAATTTCACTTACAGTGATAAAGCTCTCATTTTCAGGAGAGAACTGACCAAGTGGAAAGAATATTCCTGGTTGTAGAACATGATGATTAGGTTTTACGTGTCAAATTTCCTCCCCTATAGTAGGCAGTTAACCAGATATTAATCTATGTGTGCTGCTATGAAGGTGTTTGGAGATGTGGTGAACAGCTACAATCAGTTGACTTAAACAGTATTTTTCTTAATGATATGGATGAGCCCCATCTGTTGAAAGGCCTTAAGAGAAAAAATGTTTTCCTGAAGAAAAGAAAAGAAATTCCCCCTCAAGGCTGCAGTGCGAACTCTTACCAGATAATTCCAGGCTGCTGGCAGGCCCTATGGACTTTTAAGACAATCTTTGAGCATAACCCAATTCCTTGAAATCAGTCAAGGATACATGTATGTGTGTGTGTCTGTTTGTGTGTGTGTGTGTATTTCCTTACATATCCTACTGGTTCTGTTTATCTAGAGACCGTGACTGATTTGATACAGATGTGCCTAATTGTATAAGGGTATTAATCTATCCCAGTTAAATAATTCTGAAATATGACTAAATTTGACAAAACGTTACCTGGAAAAACATATTGGAATGGTGAATATACAAATACCATAGAGGTCAGACCATTGATGACAGCATAGCAACCAACCCAAGAAGCCAAACCACTTCCAGTTTCCCCGAATGAGCAACCTACAATTGGAATTTTCTTGAAGATTCCTCTCTTTCTCTCTCCATCTATTCTACTCCTCTGCCTGTCTTTGAGATAAACCTGTCAGGTAAGTTAGAAAGCTATCAGAGGGGTTTGAATTGAAACACTCCAATAATGCCCAGGAGACTTATTAACTAGAGCTCTAAGTTAATTTTCTTTAGCGAAAGGTGGTCAGGGATAGTCCCCCATTAATGTCAGAAGAGTATGATATAGCAAACAGTAAACAGACAGATTTTGGTTTTGGGGTAGATGCTCGAGCAGAGGACCCCTTGAGACCTGATCCGCCTTGCCTGCCAGGTCTCTCTGCATGACCTTGTCATGGGTGGGATCTCCCGTGCTGGCTCCAGGCACCATGGCAAAATCTGAGGAAAGGAAAATAAGAGTTCATGTTATCAAGAGTTAACAATGACCAGTGGAATTAAACTTCATACAGAGTGCAATGGAGTTTCATTGCCTTGTGGAAAGTTATACCCTCTGCAGGTATGTCCCAGGGATTTTCATGCTATGAAGAAGTTAATATTCAGGAGCTGGTGTCTATTCCTCTGTCTTCAGTCTTATCACTTGCTTTCTGTACTATTTAACTTAGGAAAATGTCTCCAGTAATCTAAATTTTGATCATATTTCTCCTAAAACACCCAGCAATTCTGTTATTCTGTATTCTATTACACATATAAAAACTAAAAGAAAAACAAAACAAGAAAAAGAGTCCCAGGATTTTAACAAAAATAATTCTCATGCGGTTTTATCTCTATTTTGGATGAGACTGCTGCTGCTGCTGCTAAGTCGCTTCAGTTGTGTCCAACTCTGTGCAACCCCATAGACGGCAGCCCACCAGGCTCCGCCGTCCCTGGGATTCTCCAGGCAAGAACACTGGAGTGGGTTGCCATTTCCTTCTCCAATGCATGAAAGTGAAAAGTGAAAGTGAAGTCGCTCAGTCACGTCCAACTCTTCATGACCCCATGGACTGCAGCCTACCAGGCTCTTCTGTCCATGGGATTCTCCAGGCAAGAGTACTGGAGTGGGTTGCCATTGCCTTCTCCACTGGATGAGACTAATGGTATTTAAATGCACCTGTCACAATTTAGATTCTTAATGTCTCTTTATATAATAAAAAATAATTCAAGAAATGATGCATCTGCATTTCCAAATCCAGAAAAACATTTTTATGAAGTCTGCTTCTCCATTAAGGTGGCTGATTCAACATAGCTACATTAAAATTGCTATCCAATATAAATGTAATAACCAGTCATAATATACATTTTATGAAGACCCTGTCCCATTTTCAGAATAAATTACATAGGAAAAATGAAACCTACAAAAATACTAAAATTTCACTTACAGTGATAAAGCTCTCATTTTCAGGAGAGAACTGACCAAGTGGAAAGAATATTCCTGGTTGTAGAACATGATGATTAGGTTTTACGTGTCAAATTTCCTCCCCTATAGTAGGCAGTTAACCAGATATTAATCTATGTGTGCTGCTATGAAGGTGTTTGGAGATGTGGTGAACAGCTACAATCAGTTGACTTAAACAGTATTTTTCTTAATGATATGGATGAGCCCCATCTGTTGAAAGGCCTTAAGAGAAAAAATGTTTTCCTGAAGAAAAGAAAAGAAATTCCCCCTCAAGGCTGCAGTGCGAACTCTTACCAGATAATTCCAGGCTGCTGGCAGGCCCTATGGACTTTTAAGACAATCTTTGAGCATAACCCAATTCCCTGAAATCAGTCAAGGATACATGTATGTGTGTGTGTCTGTTTGTGTGTGTGTGTGTATTTCCTTACATATCCTACTGGTTCTGTTTATCTAGAGACCGTGACTGATTTGATACAGATGTGCCTAATTGTATAAGGGTATTAATCTATCCCAGTTAAATAATTCTGAAATATGACTAAATTTGACAAAACGTTACCTGGAAAAACATATTGGAATGGTGAATATACAAATACCATAGAGGTCAGACCATTGATGACAGCATAGCAACCAACCCAAGAAGCCAAACCACTTCCAGTTTCCCCGAATGAGCAACCTACAATTGGAATTTTCTTGAAGATTCCTCTCTTTCTCTCTCCATCTATTCTACTCCTCTGCCTGTCTTTGAGTTTCTGCCAAATCTTTAAGTCGTAACAGCTGATTCCCTCGGTATAGCAAGCTCTGAATAAATAGCCTCTTTTTTTATTTCCACAGTTTTCCTGGAGGTTCCATGGAGATACAGTCGGCACTGCCAATTGCTACCAGTTTGTTCTCAACCAGGTATGAAATTCAGATATTCATAGGGGCCACTGGTGTCTTGTTACTCTTGGATTATGGATTTCCTGTTCGGATGTACTAAGTCAGCTTCAGGTTTGAACTCTAGTCTCTCTGCATTAAATGTCTTGGTTATTGTCTCAGATTGGCACTCAGGATCTGTTACTAGTTTCAATTTGTTTGGCATCCTTGGGAGAAACAGGCAATTGTGCTTCATTCATTATTGCTCTTTTGTGCTTCTGTTTTTGTATTGTGCTGTAAAACAGTGTTGCATGTCATCCAAAAGAGAATCACAGGTTAAATCGAGAGTCACAGGTTGAATCGTAGTTTAAAACTAGACACAAGCCTTATAAGCCTATTGTTGGAGCTAGCCTTTGTAGACTGGTTGAGTTTGTGATTCTCATCAAACTAGTATCTGAGTGCTGTGGGTCACCAATAAAACTGGACGAGGTTATTTTTCCACCTAAAATTTTTGTTCTGAGAGCTTAGCTACGATACACTGAAAATGTCTTCTCTAGTTGTCCATTTTCTGGGGGGTGCAAATTATCAGCTCTGTGTTTGGAGCTGGCCATGATAAGGTTGGAAGTCCAAGACATAAAGTATATACATAAATAATAATACAGTATTAATATATTTAAGATGTTAATATAGGCAAACTGGCTATCAGGTATATGGGAACACTTTACTATCTCCTAACTTTTCTGCCAACCTAAAAATATTCTGAGATAAAAATTGTAGTTCCTCCTCAAAAAAGCAATTGGAATCTTTTTTTGTGAGAATATATTTTAACAAAATTAAATATTAAAAAATATAAAATATAAGTGAAGTAATATTGGGGTCGCAAAGAGTCAGACATGACTTAGTGATTGAACAATGACAACAAATAATACCAACAGATATTTTTGTAAGTTCATGTTATGAAGATATTGCTGAAATAGAAAATGTTGATAATTTCAATATAATTTAGAGAATAACAATAACTGAATGGAATTAAGAGATGATATCCACTGCTCTGTAAGCCTTTGAAGGAAAGTACAGTTTCTTTAATCACAGGTATTCTTTAGCAAAAATTTTGCTGAAGTTTCCTGAACTGTGTACTTCACTTTTGAAACTTAGTAGGATTGTCATGTATTACTGTTTCACTAGAGCATCAAGATAGCATTTTTCAAAGTATGAAAGTGGAAGAAAGTAAAAGTGAAAGTCACTCAGTCATGTCTGACTCTGCGTCCCCATGGAATTATCCAGGCCAGAATACTGGAGCAGGTAGCCTTTCCCTTCTCTGGGGGATCTTCCCAACCTAGGGATCAAACCCAGGTCTCCTGCATTGCAGGCAGATTCTTTACCAGCTGAGCCACAGGGAAGCAATGTATAACTGGTATATTTATATAACAATGGACTTAAGCATGTCTGTTTTTATTTTTACATTTTTTGGAAGAAACCTGGTTGAAGATANTCTTCCCAACCTAGGGATCAAACCCAGGTCTCCTGCATTGCAGGCAGATTCTTTACCAGCTGAGCCACAGGGAAGCAATGTATAACTGGTATATTTATATAACAATGGACTTAAGCATGTCTGTTTTTATTTTTACATTTTTTGGAAGAAACCTGGTTGAAGATAGACTATTTGACCTCTGCTTTTTACCCTT
The DNA here is from genome assembly GCA_006410675.1 of Oreotragus oreotragus. Lineage (NCBI taxonomy): Eukaryota > Metazoa > Chordata > Mammalia > Artiodactyla > Bovidae > Oreotragus > Oreotragus oreotragus. The sequence continues at coordinate 103,286 of SJYX01012110.1, forward strand.
CTAAGCTCAGTTTTCTATATAGTGGCTCTGGAAAGCAAAAAGAAAACAACCTTTCCCTCAAAAACATGTAGAATGACTGCTTACTATTGCAAAACTTCAGATTTATCTGTTTTAGTACATGTGTAACACTATACATTTAGACTACGTACTTCTGGAATGTAACCTACAAGGGAAAAGCTGAGACAGTTTACTACTTCAGCAGTGCGTAGGACAATCTCTTACTCAGTTTATAAACAGTACTTTATAATAATTCCTAATATTATAGCTCCAGTGGCTACATTCATTTGAAGTCATATAATGTTTATATAAATATTAGGTAAACAAAATATGACTCTTGGTAGTTCAGCCATGATTCCCTTTGAAGGGTCTGAAAGATATAGATTAAGAAGGACTATATAATGTAAGCTAGATTCTTAGCAAAGTTATATGTGCATATTTGTCCATGGGATTTTGAAAAATATTTATTCATAAGAATAAATGTATTTATATATAATTTAACTTCAACTATTTACCTGGTTTGATTTTCTGTTTATTAATCTTTCAGTAAAATACGGTCAAGTCTACAGGAAAATTATAATCATAGTATTGGCTAGGTGAGATGGAAATAAAATTTTTAAATACTACATCCATTTTGTACCTACTCTTCCTTTCTATTAATATTTCTATTAACACTTACTTTTATTGAACTTGAAAAAGTAAACTCCATTTTTGTCTATTTCATTCATATAATATAGAGTACTAATATAGTTTTCTAAATATTTGCAATTTCACCTAACCTAATCTCATATGCATATACTACATGATAATTGGATTCTTAGATTTTTTAAAAATAGGTTTGTTATGTTTTAGGGAAAATGAGTCTACAATTTAATTCTTTTGACAATAGAAGTGATCTAAGGAAAAAGTCTCCAGTGAGTGATTTGTTTCACAATTTTTTTATATAATGGGATATCAAATCACAGGAAAGTGTATATTTGAAATGCTACCCTGGTGTGGGTAGGAAGCTGAGATGATTAATGAAAATATATTTGGAACTTTGTTTACCCATGTCTAAAAGCCCCCAAATACTCTTTGAATTTTAATGACTGCAATATCGTTACCTATTTGATCTGAAACTGTATAACCACTCTTTATTTGTTTGACTTTCTTTGCTTGTAAATGGAAAGAGAGGAATTTATATCCTATATAACTGTTATTTTCTTAAAATCATGCTGGGTTTCTCACTGTTACCATCACTTGCTCTGACAATGCTCTCAGTATTAATACAGAGAGTGCATGAAACAAACATTCAAGAAAGTTTAAACTTTTACAACAGGAAGCCAAATGGAAATGGGATGATTTTTTACAGTGGAGAAAACTGAGCTGACCAGCCAATGAACACAGAATATTTATTAAACAATAGTTTTTAACAGTTTCATAAAACCTCAAGCCAATAGGAACAGAGGTCTCTACCTAGGATTAGATTCAGACAGTTTTGACAATTTTATTTCTGCCTACATCAGAAATGTGATTAAACACTGTTGACATTTATTTTATTCAGTAGCTACATTGGCTTTTTACCTGCATGGCTCTGAAGAATACAAATTGTTTGACTCACGCTCAGCTGTAATGTCAGGATTGGGAAACAAAATAGTTTATGGTGTAAAATAGATGTTCTCTTATCCTAGAGCAGGACATAGTAATACTTTAGTGATAATGGAATAAAACACATGAACACCTAGTAGGCCAACCCATTAGAAACAGAGATGGAGGGATATCATATTATCATCAGTATAATTAGGACAGAGAGCTACATAATGGCTGTAATCATTTTCTAAGCATATTTTCATTCAGAAATCAGAAGAATGAGCAGTTATAGCACATAGTACAATACCATCAGCGCTGAAAATACTAAGGAAATAAAACAATTTACTAATTTATGTGCGCTCACAACTCACTAAAGGAGACCAACAATAAAACAAGTTCATTCGTATTTACTTTGATAATGGAGAGGGCATGGTTTTCAAACCACTGCCATTCTTTAGGAATAGCAAGCAACTCAAATTCGTCTACAGGGGAAGATGCTAAGGAACTGTGCTGGGAGGTACTACTTGAGCTGATCATTAAAGGACAAGAATTAGATTTCCGGAGTGAAAAGTGAAAGTTAAGTCGCTCAGTCGTGTCCGACACTTTGTGACCCCAGGGGGTGTAGCCTACCAGGCTCCTCCGTCCATGGGATTCTCCAGGCAAGAGTACTGGAGTGGGTTGCTGTTTCCTTCTCTAGGAGATCTTCCCAACCCAGGGATCGAATCTGGGTCTCCCAGGTTGTGGGCAGATTTCCGGAGTAGTTGTAGAATAANCCTACCAGGCTCCTCCGTCCATGGGATTCTCCAGGCAAGAGTACTGGAGTGGGTTGCTGTTTCCTTCTCTAGGAGATCTTCCCAACCCAGGGATCGAATCTGGGTCTCCCAGGTTGTGGGCAGATTTCCGGAGTAGTTGTAGAATAACATTCCAGTGGATGGTAGCAGAATAGACAAAATTTGCAGAGGCATGAAGAAACATAGCTTCGGGGGGTAAAACTTATTTGAGGGTAATTAGCCTTGTGATAAGACTGGAGAGAGAACTGGAAGCTAGTTAATCAAGTATTCTCATATACTTCTTCTTCATCCATAACATATAGATAGCATCCTGTATTAATCAGGATTCTTCAAGAAACAGAACCAATATGGAGTATGTATGTTCTGTGCTTTGTGTGTGTGTGTGTCTGTGAATGTGGGGAGAGAGCCTTGACTAGTTTTTTTTTAAAGCCAATTTGGATACAAATTCTCTCTTTTTTAAAAGGATACTTTGCCACTCCTTGGAAGAAAAGTTATGACCAACCTAGATAGCATATTCAAAAGCAGAGACATTACTTTGCCAACTAAGGTCCGTCTAGTCAAGGCTATGGTTTTTCCCGTAGTCATGTATGGATGTGAGAGTTGGACTGTGAAGAAGGCTGAGCGCCGAAGAATTGATGCTTTTGAACTGTGGTGTTGGAGAAGACTCTTGAGAGTCCCTTGGACTGCAAGGAGATTCAACCAGTCCATGCTGAAGGAGATCAATTCTGGGTGTTCTTTGGAAGGAATGATGTTAAAGCTGAAACTCCAGTACTTTGGCCACCTCATGCAAAGAGTTGACTCATTGGAAAAGACTCTGATGCTGGGAGGCATTTGGGGGCAGGAGGAGAAGGGGACAACAGAGGATGAGATGGCTGGATGGCATCACTGACTCGATGGACATGACTTTGAGTGAACTCCGGGAGTTTGTGATGGACAGGAAGGACTGGCGTGCTGCGATTCATGGGGTTGCAAAGAGTCGGATACGACTGAGTGACTGAACTGAATTGAACTTGCCTCTTTTTTCTTAAGAGCTTCAGTCTGTTGGATGAAGTCTGCCCACATTAAGGCTAATAATCTACATTGCTTAATGTCTACAGACCATGGCCTAGCTAAGTTGACATAAATTAGTCATGATGAATCCACCCTTTGTCAGCTTGATACCCATATGCATTTCCATTTTTAACCTCTAAAGAAAATAACAGTATCATACTTCTGTTTAACATGATGCACCTATTCAGTATACACTGAAAACACACTGACCTTTGGACAGAAAAGGATAAAAGTCCTTGGGTGATGTTTGCTCTTCTCTGTGATATCCTGTAATTTAAATACTGTGATATAAAGTCAGTGCATCTTATGTTATATGATAAGGGTGTAATAAGGGAAAAAACAGATATTTCCTAGATCGGTAGGCAGATAGATGTAAACATACACACAGATATAACCATATTCATAGAAAATAAGGAAGAAATACTCATGGTAATTACAGTCCTCATTTCTGTAACTGGTGATGTGGTCACGTGCAATATGCTAAGTCACTCAATTGTGTCCGGCTCTTTGCAACCCCATGGTTGTAAAGAAAGTTTAAGCCTATGAAGTTTAAGTACTCTAGCCCACCAGTCTCCTCTGTCTATGGGATTCTCCAGGCAAGAATGCTGGAGTGGGTTGCCATTTCCTAGTCCAGGGGATCTTCCCGACCCAGGGATCAAACCTCTGTCTCCTACATCTCCTTCATTGGCAGGTGGTAACTGCCTTTTTCCATGACACATTCCATGTTCCCTTTAGAGTTAAAAAGCACCTCAGATGGTTGTGATTCTTTACCTGGAATGTGGGTAAGGGTGATCCAAACCTTGACTCCTGAAGGGTCTGGACCTTTAGTAGTCCTGTCTGAATTGGCTAGTTATAGTCTTCTATTGACTATAATCACAATTCATAGTAAAACTAACATTCCAAGTGATCTGTTGTATTCCAGACATGTTTTTTCCATATCTCTGTTGTGGAATAGCTATACAATTTCCCCTTCATGATTAGGATCAGTCAACCCAACCAGAGCGGTAACTCCTTTCTTTGCCTGCTGATGCAAAGGCATGAGAAACCCAAAGTGGCTGGGTGGCCATCTTAACTTCCTATTCAGCGGAATCATTGTTGTGTCTCCTGGTGGAAGCATTCCTCCCTTTGGAACTACTACTTCTAAGCCAGAAATTCATAAAGTCATGGCAATAAGAAGCAACAGTTTTGCTAGTGGGTCACTGGGGCCATAGTGAGTGATGCCGCTTACATTTCCGCCCTCTGATCCCTGGACCTGTGCATCATGGCTGTGGGGAAACAGGGCCACATAATGTACACAGATTCAGAGCACACGCAGCCTCCCGGAGAACTTTGCCATAACCCTGCAAAATATTGTCACCTAACTGACATAGTAACTGAGTATTTAAAAGTCAATTCTACCATTATCTCAAGCCAGGTGCTTCAGAATGGTGGGAAACATGGTAAGACCAATGAATTACAAGAGTATGGGCCCATTGCTGCACTTATTTTTGTTGTGAAGAGAGTTCCTTCATCAGAAGCAATGCCATGTGGAATACCATTACAGTAGATGTGGCATTCTGTAAGTCCACAGATAGTAAATGGTGGCAAATACACTGCATGCAGGAAAATCAGATCCACAGATGGAGAAAATGGCCATTCCAATAAGGAAAAAAAAAAAAAAATCACTTCCACAGCAGAAGCTGTACAGTGTAATTAACTTGCTATCAAGTAGCTGGCTGACCATCCATGAGGAAAGGTGCCAACGTGAGGGTCTCAGCTGCTGTCATACTGGATACAGCATTGGCTATAGCCAGGTTGGCCTTGACGAGTGGAAGTCCACATGCTGAACTCATGGATTACCTCTATCCCTGCCACTATTTTATTAATAGTAGAATATAGCAGCAAAAGTGTCTTGTTTTAATTATATTACATGTGTGAGAAAAAATATTTTATCAAGTTTAATTTTGAACTTCATCACCCTTTGCAATGTTATGAAGCATGCCAATGCTCACTTTTATTTTTTGTGATACCTTCATGAAGTAATATTTAGAAATATTTAGCTCATTTGTGTAAATTCTCACTTTGGCTTATGATGTAAGAGTTAGTGTTTTAATTCAAAGTGGTATATTCAAAATCAGTTAATAATAAGATGTAAAATGTCTAGAAAATTCTCAGAAAAAAAGGAAATGCACCAACCCACAAACACAAGCATATTTTGCTTTGCTTCAATAATGAAACGTGCGTGGCATATTTATTACAGTTTAAGAGCCCAACCATCAACAGCACCGGTTTTGTTCAGTGTCAAACAAACCTTGATGTGTAAATAACAGGGTTATTCCATCTATCAAGTACTGATGTTCTTTCAGGCTTGTAATTATTTGTTTGGAAAGCATCAAAAAAAACCTGGTAATTTTATTATGCATTTCTTATAGTTTGATTCATTTTCTGTCCATCATATCAAAAAGAACAAATAATAAATCTCGGTCTTCTTCAATAATTGCAATTTTCTTGCTTCACTATAGTTTTAAACCTAATAAATCAAAGATACCTTCAACAAGAAAAAGAGAAGGCACAGTATTTTTAAATTTTCTGAGTGAGAATTTTATTTAATTTGAGGATCTTAGAAAGAGTCATATATACTATACCTGCAGGTTCTACTATTTGACTTTTAAAATTCAAAGTAAAAATAAACAAAAATGAAATGACCTAGGTATCTCATTTAGTAAATCTAGTGGTATTCTAAAGCGCAGGCACCAGGACACATTAAACAATGTTACTTCTGCGGCTGTGTTGAAATGATTTAGAGTAATGCATGGTTATGACTTGCTTTAATGACAGGGAAGTTTAGATTATGGCTTGATATAGGGTCAATGCAGTTCTGTTTACTTATTTTACTGTAGAAAATCCCTTTAGCTATTTCATTCTTTAATTTGATTGACTTTCCCTAGTTTTATGCAGAAAAGCTATTATATGGTTCTTAGATACATCAGGAAATAAAATACAGGAAACTCCTTGTCTTTGTGAAGAAACATAAGTAAAAATACATATTACAAGTATATATATTTTGTAGGATGTTAGAAAACAAAGTGCTTTGGGGAAAAGTAGGTCAGGATAAGGGCTAAGAAGAATTAGATGTGTATGGAGGAGGATGGTTTGAATAGACCTAGTTGAGAAGGTAGCATTTGATTACACACCAGTATTTGTACTGAAAATTCCCTCTGCTAACTTAACACATGACCTCAGTCATAATTTTATCACATGTCTACAAAATAAAAATGAATCTAAAATGTTAGAAATAATATCCTCTTAAGCAGGATGGGCTTCAGATGACTTTCTTTTTCGATTATTTTCTTTATTGGCAATTAATAAATGTTAAACTTTAGTTTCAAATGCCTAGTATAATTTGAGAATTATTCCTGTTTTCTAGGAGAAAAGTTGACTGCATTGATAGAGTATTATGGGAAAGCTGCAGTATTTTAGTGAACTTCCAAGGTTCTGAAACTTCCTCAATGGTTGTCTGAGTCAAAGCCATTCCAGTATCAGATTCTTCTATTTTGCTTGTATGTGTGTGTGTGTTTGTGTGTATGTGTGTTTATTTTTTGTTTTGTTTTCTTAAGTGAAATTTCCTTTTAATGACACATGATGAAAGTGAGGCTCTTGTCCATGCATTTCTGCTAATTGCAGTTTTTTAGGTTTAACTTGAAATAAATGTTGAAATGTGCTTCAAAAAGAGTAGTTTATTTTTAATGAGACTGAGAGAAGTACAAATGGCTTTTAATCCTTAAACAAAATTACAGTTCAGGCCAGCAAACTGAATAAAGTAAGCAAAATATTCACTTTTAGTTCTAAACTATTTATATTGAGTTATAACTTTTATTAAATGCATAAGATGTTTTTCTATATTCCCATTTATTTTTTAAATTAACTTATTTTTTATTGAAGGATGATTGCTTTATAGAATTTTGCTGTTTTCTGTCAAAACTCAACATGAATCAGCCATAGGTATACATATGTCCCCTTTTTTTTGAACCTCCCTCCCATCTCCCTCTCCATCCCACCCCTCTAGGTTGATAACAGAACCCCTGTTTGAGTTTCCTGAGCCATACTGCAAATTCCTGTTGGTTATCTGTTTTACATATGGTCATATAAGCTTTCATGTTACTCTTTTCGTACATCTCACCCTCTCCTCCCCTTTACCATTATTTCCTGTTTATTTTATGATATATTTATGTGGCATTAAAAGTAAGTTATATAGGGATTTTTATAGATAATCCAAGTATCAGTAAGCACCGATACCAAAATGAATTGTAAAAAGTAAATTGGAAAATGGAATACAGAAAAATTTTCCTTTCTTTTTTAATAGTTAGGCTCTGTTGGAATCAAGGATGAGCCAGATGAATGTGGGTGAGTGGAGCAGGAGAGTAGAGGTGTTTGAGGTACATGTAACATTGCTACAAAAATACTGGGAAAATAGCATATTACATTCAGGGCATATCAATAAGGAAGAGGATCAAAAGATGTTGGAAAGTTAAATAGAAATCCAACTGGCTCAGCTGGTAAAGAATCTGCCTGCAATTTGGGAGACCTGGGTTCAATCCCTGGGTTGGGAAGATCCCCTGGAGAAGGGAAAGGCTACCCACTCTAGTATTCTGGCCTGGAGAATTCCATGGCCTGTATAATCCATGGGGTTGCAAAGAGTCAGTTATGACTGAGTGACTTTCACTTTCACTTTAGGGCTTCCCTTGTAACTCAGTTGGTAAAGAATCTGCCTGCAGTGCAGGAGACCTAGGTTCAATCCCTGGGTTGGGAAGATGTCCTGGAGAAGGAAATGGCAACCCATTCCAGTATCATTATCTGGAAAATCTCATGGACAGAGGAGCCTGGTGAGCTGCAGTCCATGGGGTTGCAAAGAGTCGGGCACGACTGAGCGATTGACAAGATAACAAGAAGATATTTAAGACTATTTTAAACTATTTTTTAAAAAAATTTTTTCAGTTTTGAGAAATAATTGACATAAAGCACTGTGTAAGTTTAAACTGTACAGCATGATAGTTTGATCCACAAATATTGCGAAGTGATTGCCACAGTAGGTTTAGTTATCATTTCATCATCTCATCAGTTCAGTTGTGTCCAACTCTCCGCGACCGCATAAACCGCAGCAGGAAGAAGAAAAATAAATTCTTGTAATGAGAACTCTTAGAATCTGCCCTTTTAACAACTTTCCTGGATGTCATAACAGCAGTGTTAACCACAGTCATTATGTTGTACATCTCTAGTACTTATTTATTTTATAACTGAAAGATTTTACCTTTTACTATGTTTTTCTCCAGTTTCCCCCTTCCCTACTCCTACCTCTGGTAACCACAAAGCTGATTTCTTTTCTATGAGTTGGATGTGTTTTTTTTTTCTTTTTTAAAAATTCCACTTATAAGTGAGATCACATAATATTTGCTTCTTTCTATCTGATTTATTTCACTTAGCATAATCCCTTTAGGTCTATCCATGTTATCACAAGGGAAGGATTATCTTTTTTTTTTTCTTATGAATGAGTAATATTCTGTTGTGTATAAATGCTTACATTTTCTTTATCTGTTCATCCACTGGTGGATACCTGAGGTTGTTTCCACGTCTTGGCTATTGTAAATAATGCTACTTTGAACATTAGGATGCAGATAACTTTTTGGGGTTTTGTTTTTATTTCCCATTAGATATACACTCATATGTGAAATTGCTGAATCATATGGTAGTTCTATATTTAATTTTTTGAGGAGTGTCTATAATGCTTTTCACAGTGACTGTACTAACTTATAATTCCTTCAATAGTGCATAAAGTTTCCCTTTTCTCCACATCCTCACCTGCATTTATTTTCACTTATCTTTTGACGAGCTTCCCTGGTGGCTCAGTGGTAAAGAATCTGCCTGCCAATGCAAGAGATGCGGATTCGATCCCTAGATTGGGAAAATCCCCTGGAGAAGGAAATGGCAACCTGCTCTAGGATTCTTGCCAAGATGATCACACAGACAGAGGAGCCTGGCAGGCTGCAGCCCATGCGGTCATAAGAGTCAGACAGGACTTAGCAACTAAATAGCAACAGCAAATCTTTCTGATGGTGGCCATTCTAACAGGTGTGAGGTGATATCTCATTTTGGTTTTAATTGACATTTTCATAATGACTAGTGATGATGAGCATATTTTCATGTATAGACATACGTCACTCTTCTGTGTTTTGCTTTGTTGTACTTCTCAGATACTGTTTTTTTTTTTTTTTTTTTACACATTATATGTAGTAACACTGTATTGAGCAACACTACTTGTTCCATTTTTTTCAACAGCAGCTGTTCAGTTTGTGTCTCTGTCACATTTGGTCTTTCTTGTGACTATTTCAAAAATTTTCACCATTATGGTATTTGTTGTGGTTATATGATCAGTAAACATTGATGCTGCTGCTGCTGCTAAGTCGCTTCAGTTGTGTCTGACTCTGTGCGACCCCATAGACGGCAGCCCACCAGGTTTCCCATTCCCTGGGATTCTCCAGGCAAGAACACTGGAGTGGGTTGCTATTTCCTTCTGCAAAAAAGATTATGACTCATGGAAGACTCACGTTATGATTAGCGTTTTTGAGCAAGTAATATTGTTTAATGAAGGTATATAAGACATAGTGCTACTACACACTTAATTACAGTATAGAGCCAAAAAATTTATATGACATACCTTTGATATTTGCTTTTATTGATGTGGTCTGGAACCAAACTCCCAATATCTCCAAAGTATGTTTGTGTCTGTAGGCCATTTGTATATCTTCTTTGAAAAAATGTCTACACATTTTTCCTTTGCCCAAATTTTAATTGGATTACTTGAGTTTTTTTTTTTTTTTGCTATTATATATTTATTATTAACCCCTTTATGTGTATGTTGTTGTTGTTTAGTTGCTAAGTCACATCCTGGATGTTTTTTGGAAGGAATGATGTTAAAGCTGAAACTCCAGTACTTTGGCCACCTCATGCAGAGTTGACTCATTGGACTTGAGAGTCCCTTGGACTGTAAGATCAAACCAGTCAATCCTAAAGGAAATCAATCCTGAATATTCATTAGAAGAACTGCTGCTGAAACTGAAGCTCCAATACTTTGGCCACCTGATATGAAGAAGTGACTCATTGGAAAAAACCCTGATTCTGGGAAAGATTGAAGGCAGGAGGAGAAAGGGATGACAGAGGACGAGATGGTTGGATGGCATCACCAACTCAATGAAAATGGTTTGAGAAAGCTCCAGGAGATTGTGAAGGATGGGGAAACCTGGCGTGCTGTAGTCCATGGGTTGCAAAGAGTTGGATATGACTGAGAGACTGAACAACAATGATTATTCAATCTATCTATTCAACTTTAAAATTTGGAGTCAGTGTTGGATATGCATCTCTGCAATGTCCTTAGTGAACACTAGCTGAATGGAGTGCCTATGGTATAGGTCATTAAGTCAATAGAGATTTTGGGGTTGTGAGCATGGAAGGGTGGGGCAGGACAAGAAGCAAGAAGACTTCGGGTGAAGACCCAGAGGAAGGGCAGTGTGCCAGATGCAGGAAAGCCCAGGGCAAAGCCAGGGTTGGGAAAGGGGAGGTGGTTCATTGTGTTGCGTGCAGCAGAATCAGGGAGGGGAGGAATATCGGGGGAGAACAGCAACCAAGAAGTTATTGGTGCCCTTGGAAAACCCAGCACATGATGAACAGAAGCCAGAGTGCCAGAGTTTGGGTGGAGAGGGGTGGGAGGTGGAGCCAGTGGGTACAAACTCCTCCTGTCAGACATCTGGTATTAACAGAAGAGACAAAGAAGTATCAAAAGAACCAAAGTCAAGGTGAGGTCTTGTGTGTGTGTCTGTGCGAGGGAACGTGAGTAGAGGGGGCACAAGTGACGGTTTAAGGGGAAGGGCTGGTTTTGAGAACCAGCCCCAGGGGATGCAGGGAAGCAAGAGGTGAAGGTCACAGGTGGGGGACTTCCCTGCTGGTCCAGTGGTTAAGAATATGCCTTGCAATGTAAGGGCATGGGTTCCATCCCTGTTCAGGGAGCTACGATCCCACATGGCTCAGAGCAACTAAGCCTGCGTGCTGTAATTAGATTCTCCACACGCCACAACAAAAGATCCCACAGTGGGCATTGAGGATCCCAATGCCGCCAAATAAACAAATATTTTTCAAAAGGTCAGAGGTGAAGGGTTGACCTTGGAGAGGAAAGGACAACCTTTACTCTGAGACAGGTGAAAGAGAGGAATATGGACCCAGATCCCTCATCCATGAAAGGAGAGTACTTCTCCCTATACCCCTCAAGGTTACCAAGGGTGGAAAGGGAAGTGTTAGTCTCTCAGTCCTGTCTGACTCTTTGAGACTCTGTGGACTATAGCCCACCAGGCTCCTCTGTCCATGGGATTCTTCAGGCAAGAATACTGGATTGGGTTGCCATTCTGTTCTCCAGGGGATTGAGCCCAGATCTCCTGCGTTACAGGTGGATTCTTTACTGTTTGAGCTACTAGGGTGTCTGTGGTTAAATAGTATTTCCCCTGCCCCCCAGTAGGGAAGCTCAGAATGTGACCTTATTTGGGAGCAGGGCCTTTGCAGATTCATCAAGTTAAGATGAATTTGTACTAGTTTAGGGAGGCTCTCATCCAGTGACTGGTATGCTTATAAGAAGAAGGAGGTTTGGACTCCGACACTGGGAGGGAAATCACATGAAGACAGATACAGAGACGGGCCCTGCCAGCACCTTGCTCTTGGATGTCTGGCCTCCTGAGCTGTGGGTGGATACATTTCTTTTGCTCTAAGTCCCCACCTCACCTCAGTTTGCAGTCATTTGTACAGAGCCCCCAGGGAGTTAATATAGTGGCAAACACATGAGATGCCTTTAAAAGTAGTGGGAAATGTACATTTGCCAGGAAATGTGTGGTGTTTTCATCAAAGTCATCACAAAAGGGAAAGTCAGGGAGTGCTGCACCGAGGCGAGTTGTGAATGGGAGGAACATCAGAGTTCCCACCTTCGAAAATGCTTTCCCTCAACTTGGCAGTTTCCTCCTATGTTAAGTGCAGACTCTCTGGATTTAGGTGATTTAATAAAACATTTTTTCCCCTTCTTGGTTGCTTGCAGCTTTGGTAGACGCAGTTCATCTGCTTCACTTTTAGATTTTGAAGGCGCTGTAGGTTAGGGTTCCTTTTACTGCAGTTCCCCTGCCTCTCTTCTGGGAGGGTAACTGGGGTGTGTGGCTTTCATAAGAAACACCCCTGGCCTCTGTCAGTCTATTCTGTATTTCCAAACAGAAGTGTTTAAACTTGCTTCATCAAGGTACTGACTGCCTAAATCCTCTAGCTTGTATTAAGAGAGATTTTAACTGTTTTCCTCACATTCAAACTGCTGCTGTCTTCAGCTCACATTTTCTTGAGTCAATGAAAATCCTTCTCATCCATTTTCTGTCATCCTCGTCGTCATCATCACTGTCTTTCTTTCTGCTGTTGCATCAGTTCGGGGGGGACAGTGGCTCTCACTTGTCCTTCCCAGTTGAAGAGAGCAGAGGAATCAAAGTCCCAATCACTGGGAAACCTGCAATCTTTTCTCAGTTTGTGCCTTTGCCTGCATGTTCTCTGAGGCTCCTTTGGACTTGACTGTTCTGGAATGTCTTGATGTGGAGATGAGGCAAGGGCCTCAAGGTGAAATGACTCTCCCAAGGCGGCCCAGCTCTCACAGGTAGGATGGGAACCGACTCCTGACTCTCGGTGCTGAGTGCACGATACGGGCTCTCATGTTCTCCGGAGTCTGCTATCAACCATGGACTTGTGCTGGGCCATGGAAGATGCTGGAAGCTGTATGCAATGCCAGGTCTAGTTTCTTCATGGTGCACCCACTGAAAGCTCCAGATGGGCCTTTGCTCCAGGAGCAGATGCAGTGCCCCACGACTGGGAGAGGTGGAGACTCAAACCAGTAGAGAGACACAGGATAAGCTGCCCTTTGGCAGGACTATCCTCGTGCTGCAGTGGGGACTCTCAGGAGACCTGTGTCCGATGGAATGCTGCTATGGTAAGGAGGACGTGGGCTGTGGAGCCAGCCTGAGCCAGTTCTGCCACAGAGGAGTTATGCAGCCACGGTGGGCCTCTCTGATCCTCAGTGTCCTCATCTAAAATAGAATCAATACTGTGTAACCCCTGGGAGTTGTTGAAGGAAGGTGTCTGTTAGGTGCCTCCTCCTAGTAGCCTGGTGGTTTGTTTAAGTTCATCCTCCTACCACGCTTAGTGAATGGTCTGCTTGTCTTGTAGCCCAAGTTATTTCCTGGTGATGAATTAGCGGTTGTTGGCAGGATGCTTCCTGGGGTTATTTCAGCTGCCTGAACAGCTCCAGCCTGCCTTGGGCTTTATGCTTCACTCTTCTGTGCTGGCAGAAGCAGAAGAACAGAGAACTTACCCCAGGAACAGTGGCCAGGGTGAACAGGGGAGCCAGCCTGGATCTGCTCCATTGGCGGGTAATGCTAATGCATCAGACGTTTTTGGTCGTCACCCAAATTTGGATTCTTAGTTGGAATTCTAGAGGCGCATTTCCAACAACTGTCTGGAAACAGAAAGTGGTGCAGGGAAGAAAACCAGATGCCAGCTTCCCCCACTGTTTGGACTGGGCTCTGTAAATGGAAACATCTGAGAACACCATCCAAGGGCATGCACGCCCATCTCAAAGCTGGTGGGTGCATCGCAGGGAGGATGGATAGCCCGCACACACTCTGACGTTTATATTGAATATTTTAGTTTGCAGAAATTTGAAATTAAATCTACTTTCCACCAACACTATGAAAAATCCATTTATAGAAACCAAATCAAATTGGAGATCTAAGGACTGGTGGCCAGAAATGAAATATTTTAAAAATAAAATATATGGAGATTAAATTGCTGAAGCTGCGGCTTGTTCGGAGGCTTCCTGGGATGTGAGCTAGAGGCAAAGTTTATTGGACAGAGCCTTCTCTGGGGACCAATTCTGAATGACTCACATGCTAGTGGTTTGAAAAGGAGGGGAAGGGGAAAGTTATTTGAAAGAACTTATTTAGCAGGCAGGGCCAATATTCTGTGTTTTCTGGAAGCCACCTTGGGTTTGAACTCTGGTGAATGTGCGTCTCTTTCGACCTTTCTGGGAAGCTTGAATACACTGAAGAAGCTGGGGTGCTGATAAAATGCCCAACCTCTGCTATCCCAGCCTGGCCATCCACTCTGAGGGCTGCATTGTCTTCTGAAAGATGATACCTCATGGTACCGCTTCTTTCTTGGGTCAGTCTGGATGCCAGGCCCCCCACTCTCTGTACTCAGGGGCAAGAAGCTCATAATCCGTGATGGATCCCAACTGATCCTTGATTGAAATCCTTCTGAGTTAAACCCCTTCCAGCCCTTACAAATCACCGAGGGCCACTGTTTCTTTCCCATCCTGTTAGGGGCCCCTACAGCCTGGTGTGCATTTGCCGAGTCAGGAAACTCAGTCACTCTGCCCAAATGAGTTGGCATGATTGCCATGCTGCCCACAGCTCCCTTCCAGAGGACTCCCAGTTCAAAGCCAAGTGAGTTCTGCAGCTCTGCTTCCCTCTGGGAGCTGCACAGGAGTTCCTGCAGAGCACCAGCCTACCCCAGGCCCATCCTCCATCCCCACACAGACATCCATCCCCACTGGAAAGCCAGTCTTTGACCTGTTCTCCTGGGAATCCTGGGGAAGAGCCACCCTAAGAAGCAGCAGACACTTGGCCATGGGGTCCAGCTGGGTTGCTGGGCGTTCTAAAGCCCAGCTGATTTCCATGGTAATATTTCTGCTGCACCTCACATGTTGGCTGCTTTCCAGTAGACATGGGAAGGCCTGGACTGGACAAGCTGGGGATGGGGGGGTCTGGTAAAGGATGGAGAACACAGCCGCAGCTTGTCCCAGTGGCCAGAGGCCTCCAGTTCCAGAAGCTGCCTCTGAGACCCGCTGCAACCCGGATGACGTGTGCTGGCTGGCAGCCAGCCCGAGAGAACCATCCCTGCCTGCACCTGGAGGCCATTCCTGGGCCAGCGTTTCTCTGGCTCTCTGTGAGCAGAGCCCATTTGGTTGTTCGTCAGGCGAGACGGAAGAGTCATGATGAGCCGATTTATAGAGCAGACAGAATGCTGTGGCTGAAGGCCCAGGTTGTTCTGTGATCCATGCGTGTCTTCCTGTTTGGCTTTGTTTGTCATTTGCTTTCTCACCATCCACCAGGAAATTTATCTATCGCTACAGCTTTCATAATGCGGTGGTCTGCTTTCATCTGTTATAACAAAATACTCAATGGTGTTGAAGCGTGGGTGGAGGTAGGGGTTGGAAATGGATCACATCCCACTTAGGACTCTGGATGGAGCACTTCAGACATGGATTACCCCACCTTGTTGCCTCAAAGTATTGGGACTTCCCCTGGGGATGAGGACAGGAATATGATCAGATCAGGTCTTCTGTCCAACATCAGCTCTAATGTTGCTGTGCAAAGTACTGAGCTCTGTCGTGCCTCCCACCCTTCTTTCTTCTTAAAACTTGATTCTTTAATTGGAGGAAAATTGCTTTACAAAGTTTTATTGGTTTCTTCCATCATATCCCCTCCCTCTTGAGCCTCCCTGTCCCCCTAGGTCATCACAGAGTGTAGGCTGGGCTCCCTGTATTATACAGCAACTTCTCACCCGCCATCTGTTTTATACACCATATTGTATATATGTCCATGCTGCTTTCTCCATTCGTCCCACTTTCTCCTTCCCCCAGTGTGTCCACCGTTCCATTCTCTGTATCTGTGTCTCCATTCCTTCCCTGCAAATAAGTTCATCTTTCTCCAAAAACTCAAAACACCCTTGGGGCCTCTTTAGAGGTAGTTGCAGGAGATTTTGATAGTATTGAGTATTTGGCAGTTGTAATCCTTTTTTTTTCCGCTCCATGCCAGCAGGCGCATGCTTCCCACGTGTTAAAACCTGCAAAGATACCATCAGCAGGCATTGCCCAGGGGAAATGGTTGAGCCTCAAGCCCAGAGTATTCCAGGCTTCTATCATTTCTGTACAGAGGGTACCAGTTTTAATCCTGGGTGCTTGTCAGACGAGGTGCCTGAGCATATCACTGCTGAACAAACTCTCCCTAGAAGTGCAAATGACTGCGGTGGTCAGGAGCAGGCAGGGGAGGCATGTGGAGGCGAGCTTAGGTGGTGGGGTCTTCCTTGTATGTGTGTGGATGGGACTGTGTTGTTCAACCCAGTTTTACCCCTGGGGGGTTTATACCACTGACCACCTGCTGAGTGTAGGCATTTGGGGCTACAATGAGTTTCTCCTGGGAGCAGCAAGAAGGGAAACTCAATAGATCTCATAAATCATTGCGAAACTGCAGAGATGTGCAGTCACCTTAAAGGACAGTGGTCGCAGGCCCTCAGAACTGGACTGCGCCTGATGGTAGTTGTCCACGGGACAGGAGAGCTTGTCAGAGGAACAGACAGTCTTGGCTAGCAGCCAGCTCATACACAGTCCGTGGTGAGACCAGCCCCATAGAGGAAGGGCTGCCTTGACCTTGTCTGCCCAGAGCCCACCTGTTCTCCTTTGCTTTCCCTAAGAGAATGCTCTAAATCATACAACTTTCTGGTCCCTGGAGTAGTGATTTCTTGTCAGACGTTAATAAGCAGGTATATCATTTTATCCCTGTGCCTTGTGAACCTGGTTAAAGGGAAGATGGCCTCTCTCCAACTCTGCCATCACACTTGCAGGTGAGGACCTGGGTAAAGTCCCTGGGCAGCAACTCTAGGAGTCCTTTCCCTAAAGGCCTCTGAGGCCAAGGCCCTTGGTCACAGGTTTGCCCCATAACTTCTCTCCACACTTGACCTGGTCTCCAAGGTCATTCTGGTGTCAACTTTCCTCCGCTCACACCTCGGCTCCCCCTGGCTGCCTGGCCAATCATTGTGTGTTGGGGGGATTGGGGCATGGGCCAATCATTGTGTATGGGCGGGGCATGGCCTGGACTCACAGTCAGCCTTCAGGTGTCAAAGCACCAGCTTCAGTATTTACCCCTTCTGTGACCACGAGCAGCTGTTTAACTCCTTTCTGCATTGTTTTTCTGTCTGTAAAACAGGGATCATAGTGGCATCTACTTCTCCAGGGGTTGAAGGTTTACACATGTGGGGCAGCACGTGCCCAGCACTTGCACATGGCTGATGCCAGTGGCTCAGTGTCACCAGAGGACCCACGCATCTCCATGTAAAATCTTTCTGTCAGTGGCCCAGGACTGAAAACTAAACCCCTCTACACATTTTCAGGAGCTGACTTTTTCCTTTAAACCAAACTGTAACTCCTTCAAGGGAAGGTTTGCTCCATGTTTCTTTCCAGTCTGCACCATGGTGCCTGGCAGAGTTCTGATCCACGCTGGCTGATTGAATGGCTAGTGGTACTGTGAATCAGGGATGTAGATTAAGAATTCTTTTCCAAATTACTTCCAGGTGTTTGTCATTTCAACATCACACAGTCACACAGGAAAAGGCCCACTGTGTGATCACTGTGTGATATTTATTCATCTATTCAACAAATATTTGTTGAGTGCTTGCCATGGCACAGTTCTAGTTCCTGGGGATTCAGAAGTGAAATAGATAGTATCCATGCCCTTGTATAGCTTACTGGCAGCAGGGGAGACTGATAAGGGACAGAAACAATCCAGGAGGTGACCAGTGCCTCAGAGAAGGCAGGGTATATTAGTTACCTATGTGTGTGTGTGCTCAGCCGCGTCCCAACTCTTTGCAACCCTATGGACTGTAGCTCACCAGGCTCCTCTACCTATGGAATTTTTCAGGCAAGAATATTGGAGTGGGTTTCTGTTTTCTACTCCAGGGGATCTTCCCAACCCAGGGATTGAACCTGTGCCTCTTACATCTCCTCCATTGGCAGGTAGGCAGGTGGATTCTTTACCACTGTGCCACCTGGGAAGCCCCATTAGTTACCTACCTCTGTGTAACAAATTACTCCAAAACTCAGTGACTTACAACATCCACATTTACTGCCTAACCATTTATGTGGGCTGGGAATCCAGGCACAGTTTAGCTGGGTCCTTCAGCTCAGGGTCCCTCCCAAGGCTGCAGTCCAGGTGACAGCCAGGGCTGTGGTCATCTCAACTGGTCCCAGATCTTCTGAGCTCGTTCATGTGGTTATTGGAAGGATTCAGTTTCTCACAAGCTGTTGGACTGAGGGCTTCAGTTCTTCACTAGTTGTTTTCTGAATGCCACCTCAGTTTTCTGCCATGTGGACCTCTGTAGCTCACACTCAAAACACAGCAACCTGCTTCATCAGAGCAAGTGAGAAGAGTCACAGGGAGTGAGTCTTTTAGGACCCTTGACTCAGAGTCTTTTGTACCAGTCTTCTGAGTGAGGTAGGTACTATAGGATCTCCACTTTACTGATGGGAAATGAGCCAGAGAGAGAGTAAGTATTTTGCCCAAGGTTATGTAGCGAGTAGGGCTTCCCTGGTAGCTCAGATAGTTAAGAATCTGCTTGCAATGCAGGAGGCCTGGGTTTGATCCCTGGGTTGGGAAGATCCTTTGGAGAAGGGAATGGCTACCTACCCCAGTATTCTTGCCTAGAGAATTCCACGGACAGAAGAGCCTGGAGGCTACAGCCCATGGGGTCACAAAGAGTCAAACACAGGCGAACAACTAACACTTTGACTTCATGCAGCCTGTGAGCGGCAAGTCAAGTGTTTGGCCTCATGCTGTTTGACTTCAGCGTCCCTGCCTCTACCTCATTATGCTACTGCTCCACTTTTCAGTATTCCAGATGAGAGAAGATGGTGGCTCAGTTACTTTAGCAGCAGTGGAGGTGATGAGAAGTGAGCCGACAAGGGATACATTTTGAAGATATTGTTGGCGGAACTTGTGGATAACTCGAATGTGTGATAAAGGGGGGAAAAAATCCATGAAGATAATTCCTAGGTTGCAGACTAAGCAACTGGACAAAGGATGGTGCCATTAGTGGACACAGAGAATCATAGGAGAGGGCTTTGGGTAGAAAATCAGGAGACATGTTTCAACCACATTAAATGCAACATCCAAGTGTGGGTGTTGAGTAAGCTATTGGCGGTATGATCTGGATTTCAGGGGAGCAGTCAGACCAGAGATACAGACTTCTGTAAGCATCAGCCATGGATGACCACTCAGAGAAGGAGTACAAAGGAAAGAAAATGTCCAAAGCCTGAAACACTATGACATCTGAAACATTTGGTAGTCTGGAAGAAACAGGGAGAGCCAGCACAGGAAAAGGGGACCAAGGGACCCATGAGAGAGGAGAACCGGCAAAGTGTGGTGACCTGGATGCAAAGTGAGAGGAACCTTGAAGAGGAAGTGGTTAGCTGTGCCAGACGCCTAATGGGATTATGGTTTGGACCAGGATGGAGGACCAATGGGAAAAGAAACTGCAAAACTATATTCAGAAAGATCCTGATTTTGTTAAAGCTATCCCGCCCCCAAAGCTCTTTTTGATTATGATTATTAAGTCTGTAGGCCAGTTTCAACCTATGAACATGGTATACCCTAAATATTATGGAACTTAGGTTGTAGGGAGTCTGGATTGTGTTGTTTTCTGTAGAGCATGTTGATTTTTGCTCTGACAGATGACTTGGTTCTACTCTTTTGTTAGAGTTGGTCTGTTTTGGCTTTGCACCTAGTTGAAGGTTCTGCCACTTATGCAAGTAGGTGGTCCTTTCTCTTAAGCCTGGGCTTTCTGGAGTCTTCAGTGAATGTTGCAGGTCCCCAGTGACAGTTCTCACAGCTGGCTGGTTCATAATTTAAGGTCCCCGCAGCCCTGCATGACCTCCAGTACCACTGTTTAGCTTTCAATGCTATAGTATCTATTAATAGAATCTTGCCCTGCTTATGGGCGGCTCTGCTCTCATCTCGGTACCCCTCTCACCCAGGAACCTCCAAGCAGACTTCCTTCTATACAGCTCCCTTCTCTCCAGGGCTCAGACCTACAAATTCTGTCTGCTTCAGCAGTCCCAAATTCTGATTTTCACCTTTTCTGATTAGGTTGGCTGCCATGCTGCGCTAGGACCCTACCTCCCTGCGTAATGGTCCAGAAATCTGGCCGATGTAGGGCTCACCTTGTGTGTTTTGTTTCTTATAGGATCACAGTCCTGAACTGCCTGTCATCCAGTGCCTGCAAAGAGTAGCCTCAGATATTTTCATCGAGTTTTATGTTTGTTTCCAGTGGGAGGGCAGGTCCAGCATCAGTCACTTCATCATGGCTGGAAGCCAAGTCACTTGGATTTAATGTTTACTGTTCCCTCCCATCCCCTGCACAGATCATCACCCTTATCAGGGACAGTTCTGTATGTGTCTGTAGTGTGATGCAGAGCAGTCCTTTTCGTTGAAATAAAATCTGCTCAGACATTTTGGAATCTGAAATAAACAAAGACCATTGTGAAGACGTCGTGGTTGTGCTTTTAGGTTGGTGTCTATAGGGAACTTACAGGGCAGGGTTCTCAAGGAAGCCTGTAGGGAACTTACAGGGGAGGGTTCTCAAGGAAGCCTCAATGGGATGTGGCTGGACAGAGAGCTCCAGGGCTGAGGAGTGGGTGGGCTTCCTTTGGGGGAGGTCCACAGCAAGAGTCAGGGAAACATGGCAGGGGTCTTGAGCACAGCTGTGGGGGCTAAATTCCTTCCTGGCCTTCCCCAGAGATGCATGGTCCCCTGACCCCAGGATGCTCACGTGCAATATAGCTCCCCTCTTCCTTGTAGCAAAGATGCTTTCTTCTATAGAAAGGGCCACAGACAGCTTCTGCCCAGGACTCCTGGGGTTGCCAGGAATAGATTTTTTCAGCCTGAGAGGACAGTTTTCTCTGCCTGTTAATTGAAATGGGACTGGTAACTCTCTCTGAGAAAGTGCATGCCACCCTCTCTCCTGGGAGTCTGTTCACACAGGTACCTTTTTTCATCT
Source organism: Oreotragus oreotragus (assembly GCA_006410675.1). Classification (NCBI taxonomy): domain Eukaryota; kingdom Metazoa; phylum Chordata; class Mammalia; order Artiodactyla; family Bovidae; genus Oreotragus; species Oreotragus oreotragus. The sequence continues at coordinate 124,621 of SJYX01012110.1, forward strand.
ACAGGCTCAGAATTCCTCTCACTTGCTACAGAGGAAATTCTAGAGCATTGTTCCCTAATGGCCCTGGAGTACCAAAAGTCTGTTGTATGTTTTATCACTTCTGAGCAATCTTTTATAGATGTATCAATACATTCTATGTGTTTGTGCCAAGCTGCTTCAGTCATGCTCAAGTCTCTGTGTCCCCGTGGACTGTAGCCCACCAGGCTCCTCTGTCCATGGGATTCTCCAGTCAAGAATACTGGAGTGGGTTGCCATTTTCTCCTCTAGGGGATATTCCTGACCCAGGGATTGAACTTGCATCTCTTATGTCTCCTGCACCTGCTGATATGTTCTTTACCACTAGTACCACCTAATNACTGTAGCCCACCAGGCTCCTCTGTCCATGGGATTCTCCAGTCAAGAATACTGGAGTGGGTTGCCATTTTCTCCTCTAGGGGATATTCCTGACCCAGGGATTGAACTTGCATCTCTTATGTCTCCTGCACCTGCTGATATGTTCTTTACCACTAGTACCACCTAATAGGTACTAGGTTGTTTATCTGGCAAACTTTTATTAAGCACCTGTGATATGCCAGGCATTGTGCTAGGTTCTGGAGCCTGCAAATCCTTGACTGAGGGCCTCAGAAATGTACTCAGGGACCATCTCAGAGAGATGGGTGAGTCTGGACTCATGTGCTGAGATGGACACACCAAAGCATTCAAAACAGGCAGTCCTGAGCAGTTAGCATTCCAGTTTCCTCCACGGTCAACCATGGATGCCTGAATGCACAGCTGGCTCCTTCTTTCTCCAGCAGGGTCCTAAGGAGGTCACTTGCTTTAAGGAAGTGGCTACTGTAATAGATCAAGCCAGTCAGGCTTAAGGGAGATCAACCCTGATATTCGCTGGAAGGGCTAATGCTGAAGCTGAAGCTGAAGCTCCAGTATCTTAGTCATCTGATGTAAACAAACGACTCACTGAAAAAGTCCCTGATGCTGGGAAAGGTTGAGGGCAGAAGGAGAAGGGGACGTGAGAGGATGAGATAGCTGGAAGGCATCACCGATGCAACGAACAGGAACTTGGGCAAACTCCCGGAGACGGTGAGGGACAGGGAGGCCTGGCGTGTTGCAGTCCATGGGGTCAAAAAGAGTCGGACACTACCAGGCGACTGAACGACACTGTAGTAGAGTCACATGCCTCAGGCTTGCATCTTGCCTCTCTCTACCGACTTGCTGTGTGACCTTAAGAAGTACTGTCCCCTCTCTGGGCTGGGTTCCCCATCTTCAGAATATCTGAAAATCCTATTTCACAATATGAACTGGCTCAGTGGTAAAGAATCTGTCTGCCAATGCAGGAGTCATGGGTTCAATCCCTGGTCTGGGAAGATCCTACATGCCTTGGAGCAACTAAATCTATGCCCCACAACTACTGAGCCTGGGCTCTAGAGCCTGGGAACCACAGCTGCTGAAGCCCAGGTGCCCTGAAGCCTGTGCTCTGAGACCAGAGAAGCCGCTGCAATGAGATGCCCACTCACCACAACTAAATACTATCCTGATTGTGCCCCTGATCACTGCAACTGAAGAAAAGTCCTTGCAGCAACAAAGACCCAGCACAGCCATAAATAAATTAATAAAATTGTTTTTAAAAAAATATGAGCTAGAGGCATAAAGACTCAGATCTTTACCCGTTCACTATGTGTTTATGGATTGGTCATTAAGAAGACCAAGAGTGAAACTATTCTTCATAGCAAAAAGTATATGAAGCCATGACTTGTTTTCTTTATATTAAAGGTACTTTTTATATCCACATATTATTAAAATCATCTCAATGTCTGAGCAAGAGCTTCAGACTTGGCCCTGTGACAGCATCCTCAGCAGTCTCCCCGATCACGACAATCCTACATGTGACTCATAGGGACTAGGCAAGGGGAGAGGGTGGGGACTCTGGCCCGCCCCACTAATTCCTGCTTTCTCTGGAATTCTCCACTTGTTTACAGTCTGGGCAACTTGCCTCCTGCTGCTGATGACTCAGACTCGGGGAGCATCCAGCCTGCCTGGCAGCCAGCGGCTCCCCTGGGCCGGAAGCTGGCCTTTGTGTCTGAGTCTCCTGGACCCTTCAGATGGAGCCCTGGGTCTCCTTCGCCTTCCCATCACCTTCAGGCAGCACTGCCCCAGCCCCCTCCTGTCATCAGGAACACCCATGCCAAGGGCCCCGAGAAGTTCCAGCCCCACCTGGGATAGGATTCCCACTCCTTTTAAGGGATTGTTGTGTTTTGCTTTGAAATGTGAGTTTATTTCTGATCAGGGGCAGATGCCAATTTAATGGGGGTGAGAAGCTTGTACAGTTGGGGGTCTTATATAAACTCAAGATAAAGGAGATAAAATTAGACCTGGCGTCTTGAAAGGGGTCTGTCATGCAACACTGGGCTGAGGGGTGGTGGGGACGTCCTGGAACTTCGGTGCTAGGAGCTTCATGGTGAACATGCCATGATTCTGACTCACTTCAGAGCAGCTATAACTGCTTCCTGCACCTTTGGTAGATTATAATTTAGGAATAAGTAATTTCTTACTTATTTGCTTAAGAATAAGTAAGAGAACCGCTTGCTGTATTGTTATGTGAGAATTCAGCACCCGCTGCAGAATTTAGATGTGAGATAGTATTCTTTTTTAAACAAATTTCCTTCAGACTGAATGTCCAGTGAATCACAGAGGCCCTTCTGAAAACAGTGGCATTAGAGAGACTCACTCAGAACACGTCCTTCTCCTTCTTCCGAGGCTGCTCCAGCCCTCCCATAGCTCCACCCACTCCCCCGCTTCTTTCTTCCCTTCTCCTGACCCACCCCTTCACGTGCTGCCAGCTTAGCAGACCCCCTTCCACATCTCAAGCGTCATACCCGACACCAACGTTTTAACTACAGTCATTGTTTACAAAATTGTCCAGAAACAGATTGAACCAGAAAACGGTAAGATTGTCAGTCATCAGCGGGGCGATAAGGGGGAGCGAATTCAAGTCCTGTTGTCGGCTGCGACATTTTCCAACTCTCGTGGTATAAAGTGATTCCAGAACAACTTTATTTGAACAGTCTGTGTTGCACTCAAAGTAAATATTAATTCCATTATGCCATAAACTTTTATTTATCATGACAGCGAGTCATAAAGTTCTCTTACTAGAATATAGCTTCTAAATTGCGTATCATAGATGAGATACAGCCTCGCATTGGATGCGAGCAGCAATTACCCACCATCCTTTATACAACTCGATATTAAATGTGCTTTCTAAGTATGAGGCACAGGCTCAGCTGATGCAGAAAGTCTTCTGTGGCCATTACCCAGGCGCCCGGAAACACGCGCAGAAGATGACAAAGAAGTCACAGGCAGGGCCCAGGCAGGAGGGTCAAAGGGCACAGAGTCACCAGTAATTCACTCAAGCATTCTTTGCATATTATGGGTCTGACTTTTTAAATTACATAAATTGCTCATTAGAAGTGCCTTGTAATTGCCTTACTCTGCGGTATTGTGAGAAGTGTAGGTTTTAATTATTCTATTTTGATTTGTAGTGTGGTTTGACTTGTTCAAGGGTGATGGTTTGAAAATATGACCTGTTTTAATTGTTGTACTAAGTGAAAGTAGATGAATCTGTTTATCAAATCGCTTGACTTTGTGATTGGGGAGTACTAGGGGGTCTTGTGGTTTCTCAGCCCTCATCGGTAATCATAGTGTTTTTGAATAGTGGTTTTGAGTGCTGCCCGAAAACCTAGGGTGACCTGAGCAGAGCCTGGCAGTGCTTAGGCTACAGATGGATGTAATAACATCTGCCCGGAGTCCCCTCACCTCTTCCCCATGGTACGGATGTCGTTTCTGTTGTTGTTGAGTTGCTAAGTCATGTCTGACTCTTGTGACCCCATGGACTATAGCCCACTAGGCTCCTCTGTCCATGGGATTTCCCAGGCAAGAATACTGGAGTGGGTTGCCATTTCCTTCTCCAGGGGATCTTCCTGACCCCAGGATCAGATCTGCATCTTCTGCCTCGGCGAGTGGATTCTTTACCACTGAGACCTCTAGGAAGCTAGTATGGATAGGACAGGAAAAGCCAAGGCTCTTCCTCATCTTCCGGGGACAGNATGGGATTTCCCAGGCAAGAATACTGGAGTGGGTTGCCATTTCCTTCTCCAGGGGATCTTCCTGACCCCAGGATCAGATCTGCATCTTCTGCCTCGGCGAGTGGATTCTTTACCACTGAGACCTCTAGGAAGCTAGTATGGATAGGACAGGAAAAGCCAAGGCTCTTCCTCATCTTCCGGGGACAGGGCAGGGCAGAGACGATGGATGCTGGGGGCAGGGGGGACCCTCCTGGGGTGTCTGCTGCAAAGCTTCCCTACCTTTTTTCACTGCCGCCCAGCCATTTTTTACCTCCTGCAGCACCAGACCCCCGCCTTCCCAGCCCCACCCGGGGCTGAGCTGTTCTAAGCTCCGTGATGGGGCTGGGCCGCAGGCTTTCCTGGCCCCTGGGCCTGGTCCCATGTCACCCAATGCCTAGAACTGATGAGCTGTGAGACCAGGGCCATGGTTTTGGGGATAAACTTCCAGGACCAGCTCTGGCTCATCTGCAGCCACTGATGAATAAAAACTCAATTAGGACCCTGGTCCTTGAAAGGCAGCTATTTCAGGACTCACTTTTGGAAAGGCAGGGGATTTCTTTTTCCAGGATAAAATTATGCATTTGTCAATACAGCAATAGCATTGACCGCTTTCTCTTGGGGGTCTCTCGCTTTAATTATTCTCCATCAGAAAGCTTTTCTTTTTGAAGCCGGGCTGGCAGTGGGCTCCCAGGCATCTGGCTCATCAAGAGATGCCTCTGACTCCCTCTTGAATCTTCCCTCAGGTCTCTTTTTTGGAGCAGCTCGCCTCCCCCTGACAGTAGAGGGGACAGCCTTTGTGAGTCTAGCAGCGTTTTGTCACAAAGCCCCTAGCCCGTTTACCTCCCCGTTTTCATCACCTGTTTTATGAATGTGGCATTCTGTTCCCAGGCCAGATTTCTGTGACGTGAAAAATACACTAAATATGGGCTGCCACAGTAACTGTCATTAACCAACCACTAGTTTTGCCTTTATAAATTTTTACACACCACTAAATTATAAATATGCAACGCTGAGAGTAATGAAATATGTGCCTCTAATATCTGCAGTTTTAAGATCTGTAATTCTGCATGCACATGCTATAAATTGGGAGGAGCTGGGGAACTTCACAGTTCCACAGTGTTTCCTAGTTAGAGTGCAGGTTGGGCTTTTCTCCTGGGAGTCCTTTGTGAGGACCTTTCCTCCAAGGGGAGTCCTGCAGGGAGCATCTCTCAGGGGCTGGGGTGCCTTGGTTGGGAGCTCTATAAACAAAGGTTCAATAGCATATGCTGTGTTTCCAAACTGTGCTAGGCTGGAAATCCACGGCTAACTGGGATTTTGAAAACTTGCATGGCCTGTTCGAAGAGATGGACAGATTACCAGGTAATGGGAGTGCAGGGGGTGAGACCCAGGGAGAAGGGTACCCAGGAGCTGTGCAGGGTCTAAGGATGATTTTTGAAAAATCTGTCTCATTCTCCTCATCTGTGAGGGGATGTGGGTGTATCCCCGCTTCCCTCTTGGTGCTGTTGGGGACATTCTATGAGTTCCTGTGCATAAAAGCATTCATTTAGAGCAGTGCCTGGCACAAATTAAGCATGCAGTAAATGTTAACTATTATAACCACACTCATTATTACTTGATTTCTTGCTGTCTTATGCCCAAAATTAATAGCTGAGATCATGGCAAGAGTGCTTTTTTTCTTGGTTGAAGAGCACGGCCTTCAGCACTGTAAGGTTTGAATGAAAGAGACATTGTATTTAGAGACATTGTATTTTCTCTGTAACATGAAAGCTTTTTTTTTTTTTGGTAGCTTGGAAATTTAAAGAAACATTTAAAATAATTATAAAGAGAAATAATTTATTTTGCATGTTTTATCTTATAACGTTTTCTGTTGAAGAAGTGACTTTTTCCCATTGTCTTTGTTTTGATCTCAAAAGTCATTTATTATAAAAGTGCTATCCGTACANTTTTTTTTTTTTTGGTAGCTTGGAAATTTAAAGAAACATTTAAAATAATTATAAAGAGAAATAATTTATTTTGCATGTTTTATCTTATAACGTTTTCTGTTGAAGAAGTGACTTTTTCCCATTGTCTTTGTTTTGATCTCAAAAGTCATTTATTATAAAAGTGCTATCCGTACAAAAATGTGCAGATAGTAAATATCCCCCCTAAATCCAGAGAACACTCACACATTTTCATGCACACTCAAAAAGTATCATTTTGAGCCAGCAAAATGCTGTGAACCTTAAATCAGCCCAAGTACATGTATTTTAACAGCCGTACAGTAGTTCTTTGCAAGGACTTAACTTACTATTGGAAAAGACACCGATGCTGGGAAAGATTAAAGGCAAAAGAAGAAGGGGCTGACAGAAGAAGACATGATTGGATAGTGTCACTGACTCAATGGACATGAATTTGAACAAACTCTAGGAGATAGCAAGACTTCCCTGGTAGTTCAGCTAGTAAAGAATCTACCTGCAATGTGGGAGACCTAGGTTCAGTCCTTGGGTTGGGAAGATTCCCCTGGAGAAGGGAAAGGCTACCCAATCCAGTATTCTGGCCTGGAGAATCCCATGGACTATTTAGTCCATGGGGTTGCAAAGAGCTGGACATGACTAAATGACTTTCACTTTCACTGGGAGATGGTGAAGGGAGCCTGGCATGCTGTAGTCCATGGGGTTGCAAGGAATCAAACACGACTTAGCCACTGAACAACAGCAAACTACTATTGGGTAACTGTTGTTTCCAGATTTTTTTCTATCCATATTTTCTATGATAATTCTTGAGCAGTTTTTATGTACTTAGCATAAGTTTCTAGAACTGGTATTGAGGGTTAGAGGACTTTCATATTTTAAAATTGTCATGTATTTTTAAACTATAAATCATGCAAACTTTGAAGGGGTAATACAAGATAAAGAACTGAAAAGGTAGAAAAACTATACAGTAAAAAGGAAATCTCCCTCCCCCACTTCCCATCCACCTTTATCCAGTCAGCTCCCCGGAGGTCAACATGTTACCATTTCTCATGGATCCTTCCAGTGAAGGACCCTTTTTCCTTTCTTTTCTCTTGTGCAATGTAGCATACTTCATACATTTGTATCTTACTTTTTCAATGTAACACTATAACTTATGGATTATTTTCTATTAGTACATACAGAGCTGCCTCATTCTTAATAAGTAGCTTTACTGAGCAGCTGCTGCTGCTGCTGCTGCTAAGTCACTTCAGTCGTGTCCGACTCTGTGTGACCCCATAGACGGCAGCCCACCGGGCTCCCCCATCCCTGGGATTCTCCAGGCAAGAATACTGGAGTGGGCTGCCATTTCCTTCTCCAATGCATGAAAGAGAAAAGTGAAAGTGAAGTCGCTCAGTCTGTCCTACTGTTAGCGACTCCATGGACTGCAGCCCACCAGGCTACTCCGTCCATTGGATTTTCCAGGCAAGAGTACTGGGGTGGGGTGCCATTGCCTTCCCCGAAGCATCATTCTAGGTGCCGAAGACAGAGTAGATCTTTTTGATGGATTCTGGAGAGGAGACATGGACAATAACTTATGAAAAATATATCTATAGTAAGTCAGGTGGTGGTGTGCACCATTCAGAGAAACAAAACAGAAACAACAAAGGTTGTTATTCAGTTGCTCAGTTGTGTCCAGCTCTTTGCAACATGATGGCCTGCTGCATGCCAGTCTTCCTGTCCTTCACTATCTCCTGGAGTTTGCTCAAACTCATGTCCATTGAGTTGATGATGCCATCCAATCATGTCATCCTCTGTCATCCTCTTCTCCTCCTGCCCTCAATCTTTCCCAGCATCAGGTTCTTTTCCAATGGGATGGATCTTTGCATCAGGTGGCCAAAGTATTGGAGCTTCAGCTTAAGCATCAGTTCCTCCAATGAATATTCAGAGTTGATTTCCTTTAGGATTGACTGATTTGATCTCCTTGGTGTCCAAGGAAGTGGGTGCAATATTAAGTTGAGAGACCAGGAAAGACCCACGGAGAAAGTGATAGCAAAGAGCTGGTGGAGCACAAAAGTCCCTGTGGAATTCCAGGAGAGAAGTTTTCCTTTAAGACAGCAAAGAAAAGGCTTGAGTCAGGAGCTGGTAGTCAACAGAATGAATGTAACCACACTTGATTTAATCAACACTCTGCTGATGGATAAATGCTGAATTAAATTATATTCCAAGCAATATCATATGAAAGTGTCTGTTTCCTCACATTCTTACCCAAACATTATACTATTGTACTGTTTTATTCATGTGGTCTGGCATCTACAAGTAATTATCTTACAGTTCTATTTTGTGTTTATCTTATTATTAAGAAAGTTGAACATATTTTCTTTTTCTATTAACTGTGTATTCACATATTAATAAAATTTTGTATTAGATAGTTGGTCTTTTTCTTATCAGTTAGGAGCTCTTTATATATTACAGAAATTAGCTCCTTTTCTGTAATATGTATCTTAAGTAATTCCTGAGTTTTTATTTGATTAAAAAACTTTTTGTTTTACCAGCTCAAAAAACATTTAAGTAGCCCAGTATATTAGTCTTTTCTTTTATGACTTCTAATGTGTATGGCATAGTGGAAAATGCCTTTTTCACTCTAAAATTATAAAAAACTTATTCTAGAACTTTAATGGTTTCATTTTATTCTTAATTTAAATCATTCATTGATTTGAAATTTATTGATGTAGAGGAAGTGAATACAGTTTTTTCTTCCCCAGAGAGATACTCAAGTGTTCGCAGACTATTTACTGAATAAATCTTCTTTTTAACCTGTTTATGAACATGTCCTCTCGTTGTTTCATCACTAAGTTGTGTCCGACTCTTTTATGACCCCATGGACTGTAGCCTGCCAGGTTCCTATGCCTATGGGATTTCCCAGGCAAGAATATTGGAGTGGGTTGACATTTCCTTTTCCAGGGAATCTTCTCAACCCAGTGATTGAACCCACATCTCCTCCATTGCAGATGGATCCTTTACCACTGAACCACCAGTGAAGCTCATGTCCTCTCTCTGCCATATGTTAAATTTCCAATTGTATTTGGATCCATTTGAGGATGGTCTATACTTTTTCAATGATTTGTCAATTTACTTGTGTTTCACTGCTGAATTATTGTAGTTGTATGATGCATTTTCATGTTCATAGGGCAAGTCCACCTTTATTACTCCTCATTTCCAGAATGTTCTTGACAACTCTTGGTTGTTTATTTTTCTATTGAGCTTTAGAATGAGCTACCAGACCTAAAAGCAAGCCCTGGTTGGTATTTTGACTGTAGTCACACTTTTACGCCACCCTGAATCCCTGGCAACCAGTGCTCTGTGCCATAGTTTTGTCTTTTACACAATGTCTGATAAATGGAATCATACAGTATGGAAGCTTTGAGACTGGCTTCTTTCATTCTGCTTAATGTCTTATGATTCATCCAAGTTGTTTTGCTCAGTAGAATTCCACTGTGTGGGTGAACCACTGTTGTTTACCCATTCACTGAAAAAACTCATGTTGGGTGGCTATGAACAGAGCTGCTACAAACTTTCATGTATAGGTTTCTGTGTGAACATGAGTTTTTATTTCTCTAGGATAATTACTTAGGAATGAGATTGTTGTGTCATATGGTAGATGTTTGATTTATTTTATAAGAAACAGATAAACCATTCTTACTGTTTGGGGTTTTATAATTTTCTCATTTTTTAGTTATTCTACTAGATGTGTGTTGGTATTTCATTGTAGTTATAGTTTGTGTTTCTCTACTGGCTAATGATGTTAAAGACTTTTCATGTGCTTATTTGCCCTTTGTGTATCCTCTCTGATGATGCTTATGTTCAAGTTTGTTGCCCATTTTAAATTATGTTTTTGAGTAATAAATGTGACTTGCCAATTTTTTTTTTACCAGTTTGTAGCTTGACTTTTCATTATCCTGAGAGTGCTTTTCACAGAACCAAATTTTTGAAATTTCAGTGAAATCCAATTTTTCATTTTGTAAGTGCATCTTACTTTTGGTGTTTTGTCTAAGAAATATTTGCCTACTCTCAGGTCATAATTATTTCCCCACTGTATTCCTTTCTAAAAATTGTATGATTTCATGTATCTCATTTAGATTATGGTCCATTTTGAGTTAATTTTTATATAAAGGTTTAGGTCAAGGTTCCCCCCCTCACTTTTTTTCATACATTTAACCAATTGTCACACCATTTGTTGAAAAAACTGTCCCTTCTCCATTGAATTGCCTTTGCACCTTTATCAAAATTAATTAAGATCTATTTCTGGACTTTATATTCTGTCCTTTAATTGATATGCCTATCTTTCCTCCAATACCACACTGTCTGTATTCCTATAATAAGTCTTTAAATTGTGTAATTAGATTTCTCCAGTGTGATTTTTCTTTTCCAAAATTGTTTTGGTGTTCTGGTTCTTTGCCATTTGATCTACATTTATGAATCAGCTTGTCTATAGCTACAAAAATTCCTGCTGGATTTTTGATTGATATTGCAGTATATCTAAACATCCCTTGGAGTAGAATTTAAATCTTTATAATGTGAGTCTTCTGATCCATGACTGTGATGTATATCCCCATTTATCTAGGTGTGCTTTGACTTCTTTCCCCAGTGTTTTGCAGTTTTCAGTATACAGGTCCTGAAAAAATTTGTTAAGTATTTCAGTTTTTTTTGAATACTGACATTCCAAATGGTATTTAAGAATTTTTTTTGGGGGGGGAGAGGGATTTCCAATTCTTCATTGCTAGTGTATAGGAATATGATTGATGTTTATGTGTTGACCTTGTACCTGTGACCTTGCTCAGCTCATGTGAGATCTAAGAGTGTTAATTGTGGGGATATATTTCTTGGGATTTTCTATATAGACAATCATGTTGTATGAAAATAGTGACAGTTTTACTTCTTCCTTTCCAATTTATATGACTTTTTCATTTCTTTTTCTTGCCTTCTTGCAATGGCTAAGACTTCCATATAATGCTGAGTAGGTGTTGTGAGAGTTTTGTGTTTTTCCTGCTCTTAGAGAGAAAGCATTCAGTTTTTTACCACTAAGTATGATGTTAGTTGTAGGTTTTTATAAATGCCCTTCATCAGGAATAGGAAGTTTCCTTGTATTCCTATTTTGCTGAGACTTCTTTTCATGAATGAATGTTGAATTTTCTCAAGTGCTATTTCTGCATCAATTGGTATCATCATATGGTTTTTCTTTTTTAAACTGTTTATATGGTAGATGACATTGATTTATCAGTATAGAACCAACTTTGCATTCCCAGGATAAAATTCATTTGGTTATGGTATATTATCCTTTATACATATTGCTGAATTTGACTTACTAATAGTCTGTTGAGGATTTTTGTATTTATGAAAAACTGGCCATGACTGAGCAACTTTACTTTCACTTTTCACTTTCATACATTGGAAATGGCAACCCACTCCAGTGTTCTTGCCTGGAGAATCCCAGGGACGGGGGAGCCTGGTCAGCCGCCGTCTATGGGGTCACCCAGAGTCAGACACGACTGAAGTGACTCTCAGCAGCAGCAGCACACTGATTTGTAGTTTTCTTTGTTGTATCATCTCTGCCTTGTTTTGGAATCGAGGAGATGCTAGTCTCATAAAGTAAATTGAGGAGTGGTCTCTCCTTTCTCTTTACAGAGAAAGATTGGCTAAAATCAATATTATTTCATCTTTTATTTGGTAGAATTTGCCAGCAAAGCCATCTAGGTCTGCAGAATTATTTTCAGAAGGTTTTAAACTACTAATTCAATTTATTTAGCAGTTAGTTATAGAACAATTCAGGTTATCTGTCTCTTCTTTCATTCCTGATATAGGCTTTTTTTCTTTCTTGTCAAGTTTGTAAGAGGTCTGTTATTTTATTTATCTTTCAATAAGCCAGTTTTTTATTTCATTGATTTTCTCTGTTATTTTTCTGTTTTCAGTTTCATTTGCAAGTCTTGCTTATATTTATTATCTCCTTCATTTAGCCCTGTTGTTGTTTAGTCACTAAGCCTACTTTGGTTAATTTTCTGACTTTTCTAGTTTCTTGAGGTAGAGGCTTGTATTATTGATTTGAGAATTTTTTCTGCTATAAGCATTTATTTAATGCTATGAATTTCTCTTTAAGTACTACTTTAGCTTCATCCTACAGATTTTGATATGCCATAATTTAACTTTACTTAATTGAAAATATTTTCTAATTCCTCTTTAGACTTTCTCTGGATGCACCTGTGGATTCTCCTATGTATTATTTGGAACAGTTTTTTTTTTTTTTTAGCTTTCAAGCATTAGAGGTATTTCCTTTATGGTCCTGTTATGATTTCTGGTTTAAATCCATTACCATCAGGGAACATACTTTATTTCAATTCTTTTACTTTTTAAGGTTTGTTTTATGATCCAGTATATGGTCTTTCTTGGTGAATATTCCTTGTATATTTAAAAAGAATGTATATTCTGCTCTTTTGGGGTGAGATACTCTCTAAATTTCAGTTAGATTCAGTTGGGTGATATGTTATTCAGTCTTTATCAGTGTCCTTGCCGATCTCCCATCTACTCATTCCTCTTATTAGTGAAAGAAAATTATCGGATTCTCCAGTTGCAGCCGTCAGCTTGTCTACTTTCCTCTTCAGTTCTTTCAGGTTTTGCTTCGTGCATTTCGCAGCTCTGTTGTTGGAGATTGCTATGTCTTCTTGGCGAGCTGATCCCTTATCATTACGTAATGTTCCTCTTTTTCCTAATAATTTTCTTGGCTCCGAAGTCTACTTCTTCTAATAGTAATAAAGCCAGTCAAGCTCTCTTTTGTCTAGTGTTTACACAGTGTGTCTTCTTTCATTCTTTAAATTTTAATCTGCCCATGCCATTATAACTGAGGTGAGCACTTTCTGTGAACAGTATAGAGCTGGGTCACACTTTTTATTATCTGTTTTGAAAAACCTCTTGTCTTTTAATCTGTGCATTTAAGCAATTTATCTTTAATATACTTATTGATGTGTTTTATTATTTGTTTTTATGTTTTTTCCTTTTGTTTTCCCTTGCCTCTCTTCTTTTGTGTTGTTTAAAACTTTGTGTTCTATTTTATCTGTTGTATTATTTAATACATCTCTTTTTATAGGTGCTCTATGGATTACAATATACATTTTAAAACTTTCTTAGAATCCATCTATTATAATCAATATTTTACCATTTCAAGTGGACTATAGAATTTCTGCCACTGTTAGGCCCCTTTTCTCCTCAATTTATATTTTAGATTTTTAATACATTGCAAGTATATACATTGAAAATCCCTCTAAAGAGTGTTACAATTTTTGCTTTCAACCATCAAAAGATTTTTAAAGAACTCTAGGAGGAAACTAGGCTTTTATATTTACCCAGATGTTTACCATTTCCGATGCTCTTGCTTCAGTACTGATGTTCCAATTTTCCTTCTGGTATGTAATTTCCCTTCTATCTGGAGAACTTCTTTCAGCAATTTTTAAAAGCAGGTCTTTTGGCAACTAATTGTCTTATTTTCCGTCATTTGATATTGAGTTTATTTCTCCTTCATTCCTGGTGAGCCTTTTTTGCTGTTTATAGAATCCTGGGTTGATAGTTCTTTCTTTAATCACCTAAAAAATGTTAGTTCACTTCTTTTTGGCCTCCATGACTTCTGATGAGAAATCTGGAGTCATTTAAATTTCTATTTCTGGTACCAAGGGTCAGCAACATTTTTCTGTGTAAGGCCAGATAGTAAATATATGTTGGCTTTGCTGGCCACCTGGCTTTGCCACAACTACTTAAACTCTGCCACGTGACGCTAAAGCAATTATAGATGGTACATAAAGGGGCAGTTATGGTCATATGGCAATGAGACTTTATTTACCAAAACATATAGTAAGGCAGATTTGGCCCATGAATCATAGTTTGTTGACCTCTGCCCTGTAAGTAGTGTTATTTTCCTTTCGCTACTTTTAAGATTTTTTTCTTTGTCTTCAGTTTTCAGCAGTTTGATTATGATGTGTCTGGTTGTGAATTCTTGGATCTTTCCTGTTTGTATTTCATTCAACTTCTCAAATCCCTGGGAAGTTTTCATTATTTATATACATATCAACTTAGCAGGTGGCACTAATGGTAAAGAACCCACCTGCCAGTGCAGGAGACATAAAAGACCCAGGTTCAATCCCTGGGTTGGGAAGATCCTCTGGAGAAGGAAATGGCAACCCACTCCAGTATTCTTGTCTGCAGAATCCCATGGACAGAGGAGCCTTGTGGGCTATGGTTCATAGGATTGCAAAGAGTTGGACACAGCTGAAACAGCTTAGCACACACACACACACCCATACCCACACTCACACCCATACCCACACTCACACACACACACACATGTATATGTATACCCCTCCTACCCCGCAACAGCTCTGACACCACAATCTTTCCCGTCACCTTGCAAAACTCAGTGACACAAAAGACAGACCTTTTGTATTGTCCAGCTATTGCTCCGGCTTTTGTTTTGCTTTTTCAGTCTTTTTCATATGTCTTCTAGGTTAGATAATTCCAATTGTTCTATTTTTAAGGTCACTTAGCTTTTTTTTTCTGTAGCCTCTATTTTGCTACTTAACCCACCAAAGGAGTTTTCTATTTGGGCTGTTACTTTTCAGTTCTAAAATTTCCATTTATCTCTTCTTTATAATCTCAGCTTATTTTCTGGTATTTTCTATGGTTCTATTTATTTCAAGAGTGTTTTCCCTTACTTCTTGGAATAACTTTATAATCGCAGTCAGGTCTTTGTCAGGTAATTTCATCATCTATGTATCTTTCCCTATAAAAGTTGAAAATTTTCTAGTTCTTACTGTACCAGTCAATTTTAGATTATAGTCTGTATATTTCAACTATTATAGTATGAGACTCTGGGTTTTGTTCCAATCCCAAGGGGAATATTGGGTATTTTTGCTTTAGAAGACAATCAGCATAGTTGGATTCAATCTGTAATTTCCAACCATACTTTATGAGTTGTGATTTCATTATTAATTCTGTTTCAAAGACTTTGTTTCCTACCAGGAGCTGTCCTGTGTGTGGACAGTGGCCAGTCTAACTCAAAGTCTTTGGCATCCTATTTAGGATCAGACCCATATATACACAGCTTAGGGATGAGTCTAGGGATTCATGAACAGCCTAATGGGATTCTCCCTCTCAACCATCTCTCTGCGCTTCTCCTTTTCAGTCCTCTGGCCAGAAGTCTGGTGCTTTACTAACCTTGCTCTGCTGTGCAGATCTAGAGACTGTCCACATCAAGGGACAGCCATAGGTTATAGAGAGAAAGCAGGGGTTCGGCTCACGCTCTTGGCACCACAGACCTTCCTGTTGGTGATGAAGCTTCTCTTCCCCCTTGGTTTCAGGCACTTGAGGGCCCTGCTGTTGCTGCCATCACCCCCTTAGAATTGCCAGGGGATTGGGATAGACGGGAACAGAAAAAAGAGTGGGGGGCATTTCCTTTATTTTCTCTGAGTATCAGGAGCCCCTTTTGCCTCCTTGAGCTACAGCTAGATAGCCCCACCGGAGCCCCTTTACACATGCTGGTGCCACATTCTCAGTTTCAGGCTGTGTTGAGTCCAGGCTCGAGGAAAGGTGGTGATTCACAGATGCCTCTGTTGTACCTCTAATTCTTATTCGCTTTCCCCAGTCTGTCTGCTGCTCTCTCCTTTTCAGAGTCCTCAAATTGCTGTCTAGCATCTCTCTGAGTTTCACACCTTCTTTGTGTGGTCACTCAATGTTGCCCAGAACCAGAACTAATTCCATTCACCTTTGCTCATTTTCCAACAGGTTTGCTCTCCTTTCATCTGCTTCCAATATGATTCATGTCTCTAAAAGCTTTATATTGTTTTCTTACTTCTTTCCTGAGCTTTTGTTTTACCTCCCTTTGATGCCATGTTATGCCTTTCCTGAGATTTTTGTATTTCTGCTTTGAGTTTTCATTTTGAAGAGACATTTGTTTTATTAATCTTTTGAGCTCATGATAATGCTTTCCAACAGTTTTTAGTGGCTCCATGGCATTTTTCTGGTGAGTATTCTAAATCCGTGTATTTCTATTTTGCTTCTACTTTTTTCTGTATTGTTATACTCATTTGACTTTTTCTTTTCTTGTTATTTTAGTCTTTCTTGGAGGGAATTTCCTTAAGGGGATGATCTGTGACACTGTTTCTGGCTAGCAAGAATTTTCCCTGAATCACAGTCAAGGTCCTTATCACAGGGAATTGAATGTTTCCGTGAACTTTTACTTCTCCCCAGCCAATAGAAATAAGCTTTAGGGATGCTTCCAGTTCAATCTCTTGTATCCTCTTCTCTGACCTCCTCCCGCATGCAGCTCTCTGGACCAGCCTTGAATTCTGGCAGTTCTCTGATGCCAGTCTATGTATCCAGCTTTCTTTGTCTCAGACATAAGCGCATTGGTTTTGTACCTCAGGGCATATGCTTTCTGCTGTGATGAATTAAACTCTGCAGGCCTTTCCTGGTCTGCCACTGAGGACATCCTCTTTAAGCATCTTCCCCTAACCTTGTCGGCCCTTCTTGCATTGGGAAGCCCTTCCTCAGACACTATTATAGGAGAGTGGAGATCTTTTCTAGATACCAAGTTTAGGGTTTGGATTTCTCTTGTTCTCCATAAGATTTGAGAGTAATTTCCTAGAAGAGAAGGAGATAGCATCATATTTACTCTACATTATTATAACTAGAGTTTGAGTAGGCTCATTTTCATATACATTATCAAAGTATGTATATAATTCTGATACACATTATCAAATTACCCTCAGGAGTCTTAGAATCTGTAGAGTTTTTAAATAAATTTTACCTGATGTGCTAGGGAAGTATGAAGAGGTATGTGGCTGCTGCTGCTAAGTTACTTCAGTTGTGTCCGACTCTGTGCGACCCCATAGACGGCAGCCCACCAGGTTCCCCCATCCCTGGGATTCTCCAGGCAAGAACACTGGAGTGGGTTGCCATTTCCTTCTCCAATGCATGAAAGAGAAAAGTGAAGTGAAGTCGCTCAGTCATGT
The DNA here is from genome assembly GCA_006410675.1 of Oreotragus oreotragus. Classification (NCBI taxonomy): domain Eukaryota; kingdom Metazoa; phylum Chordata; class Mammalia; order Artiodactyla; family Bovidae; genus Oreotragus; species Oreotragus oreotragus. Next base: position 141,715 of record SJYX01012110.1, read on the forward strand.
CCGACTATTGCCGACTCCATGGACTGCAGCCTACCAGGCTCCTCCATCCATAGGATTTTCCAGGCAAGAGTACTGGAGTGGGGTGCCACTGCCTTCTCCAAGGTATGTGGGGAAACAGTAAACATGAAAAAGCAGAAAGACAGGCTGGAAGGTGAGCTACATGGCTGTAGGCATCTGTCATCCTTGGGTAGGCAGTTAAGCAGGTGTGCATGTGTGCTAAGTTGCTTTTGTGTGGTCTTCTAAAAATTGTAATTATTCTTAAAAAAGAGGAAATGGAGCCTTAAGGAGGTTAAGTAACTTGTGTGAAGTGAAAGTGAAAGTTGCTCAGTCGTGTCTGATTCTGCAACCCCATGGACTGTAGCCCACCAGGCTCCTCTGCCCATGGGGATTCTCCAGGCAAAAATACTGGCATGGGTTGCCATGGCCTCCTCCAGGGGATATTCCTGACCTAGGGATTGAACCCCTATCTCTTACTGAAGCACGTCCTTTACCACCAGTGCCACTTGGGAAGCCCCTAGGGAGCAGGGCAGAGGGTCGTATGAGGGCAAAGAGAGCTGTTAGCGACAGTTAATAATCACTTAAAGTATTCCATGTGCTGAAGGTATTTTTGTGTCAGGAATCTAAACTTCAACTCAGGGCAGGCTGGGCAACTAACCCCAGTAATCTTGAGAGGGGATTATTTGCAAGGACAGGAAACTCGTTCCCTTGGAAGGGATCCATTCCTGAGCTGGATAATGCAGATCCTGGCATATGTCTTTCAGTTACTTGGTGCTATTCCAGTTGGGAGCCCCACGAATCTGTTCCTCTCCACATGTATGACAGCTGTTCTTGTACCAGAAGGCAGAGTGCTCCATGGAAAGTTTTTGCAACTCTCCAGCAGCTCTCTCTGGAGAGAATGGCAGACCCTGGTACTGCTTGGACAGAACTCTGTCTGGATCAAAGACTGCAGCTCCCAGTACCAGACAGGGACCTGGGAGGTTGGTCTGCCCACAGGAGTAGCATGTGTTCATGGCACTGTCCTTGGCCCACAACCATGGTTTATGATGCTGTTCGTGGTTCTGAACCACGGTTTATGGTGCTGTCCATGGTTCTCAATGACAATTTCCAGATAAGGCGCAGTTGTTTCTTTTAATCATGGAACCCAGGTGTCTTTAAGGTGTTTGCTTCCAATAGTGCTTAACAAAATGAATAATTAGGCTGTGAGTGAAGTGCAAAGAGAAGAGTGAGAGAGCTGTACTTTTAAATGATCGTAGAACAAATAGAATCCTGACTTAGGCTTCACAATTCAGGTAACTGATATACTTGTGAAGAGCCAACTCATTGGAAAAGACCTTGATGCTGGGAAAGACTGAAGGCAAAAAGAGAAGAGGGTGACAGAGGATGGGATGGTTAGATAACATCACTGACTCAATGGATATGAATTTGAGCGGATTCAGGGAGATAGAGAAAGACAGAGGCGCCTGGCTTGCTGCAGACCCCAGAGGAGCCTGGGGTTGCAGAGTCAGACCTGACTTAGGGACTGAACAATCAACAGCAGTGTGCTATTGACAAATCTCTCCCATGTCTGACAGTCACTTATTTCTCCCTCTGGAACATAATTCTGCCCCATCCCCAATGCTATGCCTGTGAGGCTGAATTTCAGTCAGACCCCCTAAGGCCTAAAGTATTTTGTTGTACCTCTGAGATCTGACCCCCAGGCAACTTTCTAAGTCCCAGAGAGCATCCCCAGGTTTTAATCATCCTGAGATTCTCTCTTGCTGAAGGTCAGACATGACCTTGAGCCATCTATAAGAGGAATGATTAGATTCTGAGAAAGAGAGGCCAAGGGTGAGGGTGTTGGAGGGCTTTTGGACCTGCAGGTCAGTGATGGGTGTCATCAGGTACAAGGAGTGAATAAGAAGATGCTCAAAGTTTCAATGTCATTGCTCCCTCTCTTGGAAAGCAATCAACAGTGGTTGACTTAGAGAGCAGCATAGAAGCCAAGGTTCATGTTGGATTTCCCTACATACCCCAGGATTCTGAGCCACCCAAGGTGGTGACATTCAGGACTCGGAGCTGCAGACACCTTATCTCTGCTGTCAGCTCAGGACTCTTGCCTGGCTGAGAACAATTAAATGAGATAATACCTGTGAAGTATTTAGTGTAAGGTCTAATACACAGAATGTACTCAATAAGTGGTACCTATTATTGTTACTTTGGTTATTATTACTTGCACCTTTTATAGAACCCTTATGAGATGGCTTTACTATTACTTCTAAATACTGGCAACAGTTTTGTTCATTCATTCAGTCACAGACCTTTATATTTCAGGCATTCTGCTAGGCTGGTGGGTGTAGAACTAAAAGGCATGTCCCCTTGTTCTTAAGGAGCTCACAACTGGGCACATGACTGACAAACTTGAAACAAGAAGTTTGGGTTAGGAAGCGCCTTGTGTGAGAAGGGCCTGTGTTCCAGGAGAGTTGGAGGAAAGTTGTTCTCAGGCCTCCTGGGGGAATCAGGAAACTTCTCAGAGAAGGTGGCTTCTCACATGAGACTCAAGGTTCAGTAAGGGTTACCTCCAAATAACTGAGGGAGCAGCCAAGTGTGAAAGAGTGTCACTTGCCCATTGCCAGCTGGGCAGGGCCCTGACCCTGACAGATTCTGTGCTGTCGCTGGGTTCAGAAATGTGGTGACCAAGACGTGACTCTGTTCCTGGGACTGATCAGAAAGGAGAAGGGGGAGCCCTTCTCCTTTCTGGGAACCGACCCCATGGAAAGGGAAGGGCCCTTTTGCCTGGGAGCCCAGGTAAGAAAGGTTTGCAACTAAGAAAGGATAACAACAAGCCTGCGAGAGGAGAAAGGGGGCCAAGGTGGGTGGGTTCTGAGGATGTGTTTGGCCCATAAAGGTGACCTCAAGATGGCTGCTCACTGTGCTCTCCCCAGCTCATAGCCTGGGGTCTAGAACCTCAGAGATGCTGACGGCAGCTGTTGACTGTACGTGTTGAAAGAATGAATAAGCTCAGACTTGTCTGTGTGACTTTGAGGAACTTATTTACCCTCTCTGTAGCAGCCTGTGCTGCTGCTGCTGCTAAGTCACTACAGTCGTGTCCGATTCTGTGTGACCCCATAGACGGCAGCCCACCAGGCTCCTCTGTCCCTGGGATTCTCCAGGCAAGAATACTGGAGTGGGTTGCCATTTCCTTCTCCCGTAGCAGCCTATACTCATCTGCAAAATGAATGACAGTATCACTGGGGGTTAGATGAATGAATCTGTTGTTCAGTTGCTAAGTCGTGTCCAACTCTGCAACCCCATGAACTGCAGCGTGTCAGGCTTCCCTGTCCTTCACTATCTCCTGGCGTTTACTCAGACTCAGTGTCCACTGAGTCAGTGCTGCCATCCAGCCGTCTCATCCTCTGTTGCCCCCTTCTCCTCTAGCTCTCAGTCTCTCCCAGCCTCAGGCCAATGAGTCAGCTCTTTGCATCAGGTGGCCAAAGTATTGGAGCCTCAGCTTCAGCATCACTCCTTCCAAGGCATATTCAGGGTTGATTTCCTTTAGGATTGACTGGTTTGATCTCCTTGCTGTCCAAGGGACTCTCAAGAGTCTTCTTCAACACCACAGTTCAAAAGCATCAGTTCTTCGATGCTCAGACTTGTTTATGGTCCAGCTCTCACATCTGTACATGACTACTGGAAAAACCACAGCTTTGTCTACACGGATCTTTGTCAGAGCGGTTGCTATTTCCTTCTCTAGGAAATCTTCCCAACCCAGGAACTGAACCCAAGTCTCCTGTGTCCTCTGCATTGTAGGCAGATTCTTTAGCTGCTGAGCCAGTGGGGAAGCCAAAATGAGTGAATACACCTAAGCAGTTAGAGTGGTGTCTGACACACAAGTGAAAACAGTTACAGGTTCACTCACATCGCTAGCTAACAGACTGCCCAATCAGAGAGATTTTAAAATGGGCTGGAAACAACTGTTTTGCTGATGTGTCTTCATCATGCTTGGAGGGTTTCAAACACAGGAGGTGGAAGAGATGGCAAAGGTCTGGAAGGCATTGAGCCGAATGACATTCACAGGACAGATGTCAAGAGCCCATGCTCTTGGTTAGTGGCAAATTGGCTGGGTCCCTCACCTGGATGGCCCACCAGTGTGCCCTGAATAGAGCACAACATTGGGCAACTGACCAGAAAACAGAGCAGAGGGTTTCATGACCTTCTGTGGGTATTTATGAGAGATACTGATTTTGCTTATAAAAGAACACAGTGTGACCAGAAGTTAAGTATCACAGGGTCTTTATCCCTGCACATTTCTTGACCCTTTTAAAGCCCCAGGGAGAGGCCAGTGCTTTGCTCATAGAGGCCATTCCTAACAAAGGCCCTGCTGGCTATTGAGCCTATTGTGGGTGGGAAGAAGCCCATAGGGTGGGGAAGTGTGTGAAGCGGGCATGTCTGAAAGGAGGAAGAAAAAGGTCTACTACAGGGCTTCCCTGGTAAGAATGTGCCTTGCAATGCGAGGGACACTGGTTCAATCCCTGGTCCAGGAAGATCCAATATGACGTGGGGCAGCTAGCCCGGGCACTGCCATCACTGAGCCTGCGCTGTAGAGCCCGTGGTTCTCAACAAGAGAAGCCACTGCAGTTAGAAGCCCATGCACCAAGCTAGAGCGCCGCCCCTGCTTGGCACAGCTAGAGAAAGACCACATGCAGCAACGAACACAGCGCAGCCAAGAATCCGTAAATAAATATGTTTTTAAAAGGATCTACTGCAAAGTTGATGTCAGAGCCCCCATGTTCCCAGGCAGTGCTAGGTGCTGCCATTCCTGCTGAGAATTTGCTTCTGCTCTAAGAGCAGGCTGTGTTCCTCCCAGCGAGGCGGAGATTGCACTGCATCGACACAGGAAAGCACGGTTCTGTACCGGTGGCACACGTGGCTTTCTGGCATCTCGCTGTTGAGTGGGTCAGCCCAGGCTTCACCGGGGGATGTGAACTTGGTCAGTGCAACTGGGCTTGGAGTCTCTCCTCAGGGTCGTTTGTACATATATACTGAATGAAACACAACATTGGGCAAAGCTAATGGAGGGGGAAGGGCAGTGAGTTTCACTTCCATTTTGGGGGAATATTTATGAGAGACACTTACCTTGGTTAAAGAAAAATGTAGTGTGACCAGAGATAAGTATTATTGATTTTTCTCCTCCATTTTGGTATTAAATGAATCACAGCTCCTACGAGCTCTGACTGTATTAATGGGGTTTCTTCGATGACTACTCAGCCGAGGGAGCCACCAAATTGGAATTCCATGGGAGAGGATTATTGGATGTGACAAATAGGAGCAGAGGAATGTTTTTCTTGAGCTATTTTGGGGGAATTACATAAAATGTTGTAAAAAAGGAGAACCCTTCTCTTCTGCAGCCCAGATCTTTTTTATTGTCATTCAGTGGGCCCACTGACCACCAGTGAAAGCCAGCCCTTGGGTGCAGTGTGTCTCATTTCCTGCTGTATCCCTCAGTCCTAGCACAGTCCACAGCATGTGCAGGTGTCTCAGAATGTATTCCTTGAATGAATGATGGGTGGATGGATGAATAGGGATTGGTGAAGAAGTGGGTGGTAGGGAAAACTAGAAAAAGATGAAGGCAGCATGGAACCATGTGTGCTGGATGGGCAGAAATGAACAGTTGAAGAGCCTCAAAGACCTTATTGCATTACAGGGAATGTTGATTCATTAAATTAGTTAAACAAACCTGGGGTTGGCTTCTTGCACCAAGTAAATTTCCTGTCCTCATGGAATCTGCCTTTTAGTGGGGAAGGTAGACATTGGACAGTTACACAATTAATTACTTAAGTGCAGTTGTGGTGTGCACTACAAAAGAGAGGTAATGAAAACATGAGGACCTAATGTACAGTGATGATAGAAAAGTCACCTGAGGAAGTGACATTTACATGGAGACCTGAAGGAAGAGTGAGTGTTGGGTAGTAAAGAGGGAAAATACGATGTGAATACACATACATTCATTTATTCATTTATTCATTCAGCAAATAATTATTAAGTGCCCATTATGTTCCAGGTGCCTGTTCCAAGTGCTGGGGAAATTCATCAGTGAGTAAAATAAGGTCCTTGCCCTAAATGATCTTAAAACAGAGTGTAAAGTTTTGTACATCTTTTATTAGTTTTCTTCTCAGAGAGTCAGTGTTTCTGATTCTACACTAAATCTTATCTTGCACAATTTATCTTTTGTATTTTATGGTTGCTAATATAGAGAAGGGGCTTCCCTGGTGGCTCAGATGGTAAAGAATCTTCCTGCAATGCAGGACACCTGGGTTTGATCACTGGGTTGGGAAGATCCCCTGGAGAAGGGAATGGCAACTGGTCTAGTATTCTTGTCTGGAGAATCCCATGGACAGAGGAACCTGGCAGGCTATAGTCCCTTGGGTCATAGAGAGTTGGACATGACTGAGTGGCTAATACTTTCAGTATAGAGACAGTCAATTCAGTTTTGTATTTTGACTTTGTATCCAGTATCCTTGGTAAATTCTTATATTCTAATCTAAATATTTTGTATTTCTGTATATAATCATGTCATCTGCAAATAATGAATGTTTTACTTCCTCCTTTATGATCTTTATACCTTTGATATCTTTTTCTTCTCTTATTACACTGGCTAAGACCTCCAGTACAATATCAAATAGAAATGGTGATTGTAGACATCTGTCTTTCTCATAACATCAGAAAGAAAACTTCCAATAAGTCATCTTTAGTTGTAGAATTTGCGTTAAGGTTTTGATATGCACTTTTTATCAGATTAAGGGAATTATCTTCTATTCCCAGTTTGCTCAGGTTTTTATTTTTGTAAATGAATATTGCTGTCAGTTCTATGTGGATGAAAACTTTTTCTGATCTTTTTGAGTTGAGATAGAATAGAGCACAGCCATCAAATCAATCAGCCTGTGACATATATCTGAAGCTGTATTAAAATCTGGAAAGAACATCTAGGAAAACCATCTGGTATGGTGGCTGTGGATTGGTGAGGTTGCCACTCTACTGAGTTTGCAGTAGTCAACATTCATCCTTGAGGATCCATCTGTTTTCTGTAGGACCTACACTGGTGAATTGAGTGATGACATAATGGGGACCACCACCCTTGCTTCCTTTAGACCTTTAAAGATCATAGTCACCTCTACCATTGCCCTGGGATGCAATATTGTTCTTGGCTCTCCACCTTAGCGAGCATGAAGAGGGGAGTAATTTCAGAGATTTCCATTTGGTTACCCCTCATGGTACCTCAGAGACCAAGGGCCCATTGTGGGGCTGTGCCAACTGCCAAGTAGATTAATCCTAATTATACATTTGAGGATGGAGAAAATGATCATCCAGTGAATCCACAGACCCAGCAGACCCACTGTAAGTGGATTTTGGGCAGGATTCCATGTATTACCCAGCTTCTACTCTAACAGGGGTATGACAGTGAGACTCAAATCACTTTGAACCTCATGTCCATTCTAACATACCTACTTCTCTTGGCCCTTTCATCTCTTCCTCTGCCATTGGTCAGGGCAATCCTGGCATTTAAACTTCTCCCTTTGCATATTTTTAGGAGCCATCCCAGTAGAGAGTTTAAAACATCTCCTCAGATCTTTGTTAGAGAGCCCCTCATCTCTGTGACGTGTTCTTCACTGTTCCACTTATGGCCAAGCCCCCTTCACCAAGCACCTTCAGAATCCATCCCCCAAGCCTTTCCTCCTTCCTGCCGGACCTTGTTGGCTGGGACTCGCAGCTCCTTTGGGGTGCCATCTCCCCTTTCCTATCAGGCCAGCACATGCCTTCTGAATTATACTGTTATGTAACCCAAGTTTTCCGCCCAGTATTTAGTAGGGAATGTGGGAGCATTTCTTGCATGGAGGTCTCTGCATTATTTCCTAGGATAGGAGGTGGAGGTGGGTGCCAGATTTTCCTAGGGAGGAGGGGAGCATTCTGCAGGTTTGGGAGACTTCAGGTTGTTTTGGAGAATCTTTGGAGGTATCTACCCAGATGCCTCTATTCCGCCTGTCAGGGGTTTCCAATTTCCCCAGCTTGGTGCCTGGCCCTGGTATTGCAGGAATGCTTTGGTGACTATGTGTCAATAAATTTTACTTACAAACACAGGTGACCACCTGCAGGCATTTGTTTGCCTGTCCCAGCTGCAGAGCATCAGAGGGAGCAGGCTTGTGGTCCCATCACCGCACCTATACCACTCTGACACTGCTCAGGGATGCAAATGGTGGAGCCCCTTTCTGTTTCTTTTTCAGTCGCACTCTGTTATTTGCATTTTTCTAGTGATTCTTCTGTTTCTTCTGCATTTTCAAACTAGGTGGCATAAAAGCCTTTATAACATTCTCCTATCTCTTTAATCCTTGTTTCATCTGTACTTTGTGCCTGTTTTGTTCCTAAGATCATTTAAATGCGGCTTCCTTCTCTTTCTCTTGATAAAAAATTGCCAGAGGTTTGTCAATATTAGATTTTTCAAAGAATCAACTTCTAACTTCATTGATCCTCTCTGTTGTATGTTTGTTTTCTACTTCATAAATTTCAGCTCCAGTCTCTTTCCTTTTGCTTACTTCATTCCTCCCACCGGCTTTCTTTTTCTTTCTTCCTCCCTTACTTCCTTTTTCTTCTACTCTTTGTGTTGATTCCATTTTTCTCTTTCTTTTTACTTTAAAATATTTTTTTTCTATTACTTAACTCATAATTTTCCACCCCTTATTCAATTTTAAAAAACATATACTTTTTTCCCTCAAGTGATGTTCCGGGCACACCCACAAGTTTCATCAGAGCATTTCCTGAACTGTCACTTAGTTCTATATATTCTCTGATTTTCACTTTAATTTCTTCTGTAAGACTCATGGCTTGTCTGAATTATTTTAAGGTTTCCAAATATATAATCCAGGCAAGACATGAGGAAGAGGGGGGTAAAGACTTCCATAATATAAGTCCTAAAAGACTCTTTCTCCAGATATCCACAAGGTTTGTTCACATACCTCCTTTAGATCTTTGCCCCAAGTTCACCTTCTCAAGACTAGAATCTTCCTCTTGAATTGAATATTTCATTGCTATGTAGTGAGCCTCTTTACCTCTAGGAATGCTTCTGGCTTTATCTATTTTCTGCTTGGTATATCTCTTTCCATCTCTTTACCTTAAACATTTTATTTCCTTATGTTTTAGTATGCAAGGATTAAATAGCATATAACGAGATTTTATCTTTGATCCAGGCTGACAGTCTCTTCTTTTCACTTATGAACTGAGTCTGTTTGTATTGGCTGTGATTATTGATCAGTTTGAATTCATTTTTGCCATCTGTTGTTGTTATTCAGTTACTAAGTCATGTCTGACTCTTTGCGACCCCATGAATTGCAGCACACTGGGCTTCCCTCTCCTTCACTATCTCCCAGATTTTGCTCAAACTCATGTCCATTGAGTTATGGGGCTATCTAGCCATCTTATCCCCTGTTGCCCATCTAGTACTTTCCATTTGTTCTGGGGTTTTGTGTGCAATTCTTTTTTTTCCCTCTTTTCTTGCCATATTTTCCATTGATTGAGCTATGTGTTTTCACTTTTTAATTTTAAAAATGTCTATGGTTTGGAAGTTGTCTCCTTTATTTCCTTGTATTAAATGGTTACCTTAGAAATTTAGACATAGATATTTAACTTAGCAGAATCTAAAGTTAATCACTAGTTTGACCATCCTTCAAACAATACAAGAAACAACACAAGGAACTTAACCATGACCCACTCCCACAAGGCCCTCCTCATCCAACACATTTGTTCAGCATCTATAAAAATGCTGATTGTATCTTGATTTTTAATATCCCACAAAATGGAAATTATTGTTACTATCATTTTCACAGATATTTATTGAACACGATGTGTCAGACACTGTACTAGGAACTTGGGACACATAATGAGTGGAACAGAGAAATTTCTCCACCTTCATGGACATTATATTCTAGCTGGAGGGGTGACAGAGTCTAAGCAATAAATATCCTTCATAAATAAATGTTATAAGATGTTAGAAAGAGGTAACTAGTTTGAGAAAATGATAGAAAAGGATAAGGGAGGCTAGGAATGCAGATTTCTGTGGGAAATCAAGGCTGGCCCAGTGAGGGGTTGAGGTCTGGGGCTGGAGGGAGTGTGGAGGGAGCCACATCCACCTGGTGGAGGGACATGGAGGGGGAGGGACAGCTGTGCAGAATCTTAAGGTGGGAACATGCTTGGCATGGGGCTTTCCTGGTGGCTCAGCAGTAAAGAATCCGCCTGCAATGCAGGAGACATGGGTTCAATCCCTGGGTCAGGAGATCCCTGGGAGGAGGCTATGGCAACCCACTCTAGTATTCTTGCCTAGAGAATCCCATGGACAGAGGAGCCTGGCAGGCTATAGTCC
>SJYX01012111.1:6863-24826 GCA_006410675.1 Oreotragus oreotragus
GCTTACTCCTTGGAAGAAAAGTTATGACCAACCTAGATAGCATACTCAACAGCAGAGACATTACTTTGTCGACTAAGGTCCGTCTAGTCAAGGCTATATTTTTTCCAGTGGTCATGTATGGATGTGAGAGTTGGACTGTGAAGAAGGCTGAGCGCCAAAGAATTGATGCTTTTGAACTGTGGTGTTGGAGAAGACTCTTGAGAGTCCCTTGGACTACAAGGAGATCCAACCAGTCCATTCTGAAGGAGATCAACCCTGGGATTTCTTTGGAAGGAATGATGCTAAAGCTGAAACTCCAGTACTTTGGCCACCTCATGCGAAGAGTTGACTCATTGGGAAAGACTCTGATGCTGGGAGGGATTGGGGGCAGGAGGAGAAGGGGACGACCGAGGATGGGATGGCTGGATGGCATCACTGACTCGATGGACGTGAGTCTGAGTGAACTTCAGGAGTTGGTGATGGACAGGGAGGCCTGGCATGCTGTGATTCATGGGGTCACAAAGAGTCGGACACGACTGAGCGACCGAACGGAACGGAACTGAACTGAATCCCAAACTCCCACTTCATGCCTCCACCACCCCCCTTGTAGTTTTATATACATATAAGTTATTTTCATTATTTGTTGTTGAGTAAAAGACAAGTGAAATATTTTCTCTTGGCTTCTTATTTATTTTTAATTAAAATTTATCCTACTTTGGGGGGAAGAATAATGATAACATTTAGCAGTCCATATGCTTTTATGGCAATACCAACTAACCCCCGGTATAATTAGTGTTTGTGTTAGGGTAAAGCAATTATTGGTAAAGTACTGTGATGACGTTTGAACTTGCAAGTGCTCAGAGGATATCTGTAGAGTCATTAGAAAGACACAAATGGTACCCGAACTATTGTGATCCTAGTTGATGTTAGACGAGCAAGCATGTTTGTGCTGCTAATCTTTGAACCCTTTTTATTCTGGTGCTGAACGTGTTCTTAAAAATAGCAGTAAACACACACATGCACGCATAATTTTTTCCAGGATTATAGAGTCAACATCTTCCTGAGGCAAAAATGGAACGATCCCAGGTTGAAGCTCCCTAGTGATTTCCGGGGCTCGGATGCCCTGACTGTGGACCCCACAATGTACAAATGTCTGTGGAAACCTGATTTATTTTTTGCAAATGAAAAAAGTGCCAATTTTCATGATGTCACCCAGGAAAACATCCTTCTCTTCATTTTTCGAGATGGAGATGTCCTTGTCAGTATGAGGTACTCTTTTTATGGCTTATATTTGTGGATTTATATTTTTCTTTAAAAATCAGTGTGTCATCGAGGCATGTGTTGAACGAGTTCTAAGACCTCTGCTTCTGCTTTCAGGTTATCTATCACTCTTTCCTGCCCTTTGGACTTGACCTTGTTTCCCATGGATACACAGCGTTGCAAGATGCAACTTGAGAGCTGTATGTAAATGAGACCCTAAGTGACTGTAGGAATAAAATGCTTAAAATTTCGAGACAATATGTGCTACTAATATCATAGATAACAATGCTGAAACTAATGCTTTTAATTGTAAATAGGCGTTAGAGTTGGAGAAGGGAAAGGCTACCCACTCCAGTAGTCTGGCCTAGAGAATTCCATGGACTGTATAGTCCAAGGGGTTGCAAAGAGTTGGTCATGATTGAGAGACTTTCACTTCACTTCATTTCAGGCATTAGAATGGTAGCTCGGAAGGTAAAAAATCCACCTACAATGTGGGAGACCTGGGTTTGATCTCTGGGTTTGGAAGATACCCTGGAGAAGGGAACGGCTACTCCTGTTTTCTTTGCCTGGAGAATTCCATGGACAGAGGAGCCCGCCAGGCTAGTCAGTCCATGGAGTCCCAAAGAGTCGTACATGACTGAGTGACTTTCAGATCACTTCAGGCATTAGAATAATTTATGTAGGAAATTATAAATTTTATATATTTAATATTTTATATTTTATTAGAATTATGTTTTACTGTATAATTTGTACTAAGATAATCTTTTTGATATTTTGTTTTGGCATTTTATTAGCTTTTTAAAAATTTCAGTTGAGTTGTTTAGGTGTCGTTGTACAATTCTAACTTATTCCAATTGCCATCTTCATCTGAATTAGTAATATAGACAATGTAAAGGAGAAAATGATGTCTGTCCTAATAACTTTTCTAATGTTAAAACTATGTTTATCACAGCAAACAATTTGGAAAACCCTGAAAAAATATTAACTAAAATTTACCAAGCATTCACTTTCTATGGATGTATAAAAAGATTGTTTACAAAATTGGATTTTGGATTTTCTTTGCTTCTGTGCTCATGTATTTTTCAGTTTCTGAAAGATATATGTCTTCACCAAAAGGATTAGCTCTAAAATAAGGTAAATTGCTATGAAGCTTGTCATGTGAAAATAAAAGTAGGTAATAAAACATGAAAAAATAACGCTAATGTAAGGAGTCTTCAGCCTGAATATCCATATTCTGTGTCCTGTTTCTACAGAGAATAACTTCATAAAATGTATTGTATGTACTCGATGATACACTTTAAAATTAGTTAGTGGTTATTTGATGTTATTGCTATTTATTTTTATTTACTAAAGCTGGATCCTAAATTTGAGCAATGTTTACTGCTTTCTGACTATGATTTGAGATTTTGCAGATGGAAGTGTATGTATGTACTTTGTGTATGTGTTGTATATGTATGTCTGTGTATCAGTATATATTTGTATAAATTTCAAATGTGTATATATATTGACTTCTGTTACTGTATACACTAAAGTATGGCTTTTAAAAATACAGGCATGTAAGAGTTGAATGGTAGGCTATTACATACCATAAACCCATGGGCCCTTGAATTATAGCCAGGTTACCTAAGTCCACCGTGTGCCTCCCAGAGGCACTAGTGATGGAGTGATGTCCCTTTGAGGAGCTGTTTTACTGTTTTTCTGAGGCCATGCAACTCCTTTAGGGAAGTTGGTAGTTACTTCTTCCAGAAAATTTGTTTTGGTGCTTAAGTTTCTCTAAAAATTTCCAGGTAGCATATGGGCATGATTTGTCAATGTTTACATTCAGGAAGTTGCTGCTGCTGCTGCTGCTGCTGCTGCTAAGTGCTTCAGTCGTGTCCAACTCTGTGCGACCCCATAGACGGCAGCCCACCAGGCTCCCCCGTCTCTGGGATTCTCCAGGCAAGAACACTGGAGTGGGTTGCCATTTCCTTCTCCAGTGCATGAAAGTAAAAAGTCAAAGTGAAGTCGCTCAGTCTTAGCGACCCCATGGACTGCAGCCCATCAGGTTCTTCCATCCATGGGCTTTTCCAGGCAAGAGTACTGGAGTGGGGTGCCATTGCCTTCTCCGATTCAGAAAGCTAGTATCACTTATTTCTTACTATTTTATTGATGACAATTCAGAATTCTGACAAAGACAAATGTACTATCATTTTTGACACCCTGGGATTTTAACCATTTGCTATATGCTGATTACTTTAGCTTGTCATTTCTTAAAGCCAATTATCTGTAACTTTTGTATGAATACTTGCATTAGTGGCCATAGATTTTTACCTCTTTACATTTCTAATGGAAGTTTCATGTAAGAATGGCCTATTGTTTTACCATTTCTATATTTAATATTTGGATGTTTCAGTATTGAAAAAGTGTTAATGTTATATCCCAAGCTAGTATTTTGTTTATTTTTGTTTATAGTTGGTTACACAACTGATGACTTAAGATTTATCTGGCAGTCGGGTGATCCTGTCCAGTTAGAAAAAATTGCCTTGCCTCAATTTGATATTAAAAAGGAAGATATTGAATATGGTAACTGCACAAAATACTATAAAGGCACTGGTAAGTAATGTCCTTTAAATTAAACAAAATGAAGTCCTATTCCAAAGGTTTATTTCAATACTGTATATGCTAAGGACAAAATAGAGAAAACTAGTTAAAAAATAAGTTCAAAATTTATAGATGGTTCATACTGATATATTTAAATCTTTCATAAAATTATATTCACTAAAGTTAAACATTTTTTTTACTCAGTAGTTTTGCTTTCCTTTATGTAATTACAAATAAAAGAGTTTTCAATTTTTATTTTTTATTTTATTTTCCAGGCAGTGATACTCTTAGATGTTGCCAAGAAATTCTGCTTTGGGAAGGGCCAGACATTATGGATGTGAACCATGTAACCCACTTATAGTCATCTGTTGTCATTAAGGCAGTTTTTTTGGTGTTAGTTACTGCATATTCTTGATTTTCAAAAACATTCATCTTTATACTCTGCAGGAAATAATTAGCACGTGAGGTAATTGGGCATTGGTAAATATTCACTACATAATACTCTCAGCCTAGGTTATGGAACAGCCAATTTTGAAATCTCATCAAATTAATCTAATTCATTAAGTTACATCAAGCTTTGCAGAAGTGAAAATGCAGTACTCACTGATCAATACTTTCATAATATGATTAGTATTCAAACCTTTGTGTCTCCTACGGTAGTTATAGGTTATTGAGGACATTAGATATTAAATTTAGTGCTATTGTCCTTGATTGATTTTGATCATTACATTCATATTAGTAATCAGTCTAAACTGTAAATTACCATACAGTTTTAAATCTATATCAGGAAGTAAATCAAAGATATTTATGGATAAAATTAAGGTTTAAGTTTTTGCAACATTTATGTTGACTTTGCGAAAATAAAAATATATAGTGGGATTGTGGAAAATTTACAGAGATCAAATGTTTGCACTAAAATTCTGCCATTGTGACATCATTAAGGAAGGACAAGATAAGACTTAAAACATTCCTATCTGACACTGGAATAGAAGCGTGAACAGTTGCATATTTGCATCATTGTAATAAACATGACACAGGCCAGCTCGGGAATAAAGTTATTTTAAGCATCCATTATCACTGACTTTCAAATAAATTAACAGATTATATAACATTTATATATAAAGAGTCCCTTCTCTTGTAGAGTTTATAGTATTTTAGGACAAGAAGCAAAATAAGCAAATACACTACTGAAAGAATTGCCAGGTTTTTTTAGTGGAAAAAAGGAGCACTCTTAAAAAATTTGACCATCAGTGTACTCAATGAAGAAATCATAGATTTCAATGATGTCGGATATGGACATGATCTTCTTGCTCATTCTGAGCCAGCTCCTGTATTGAACACATAAAACTAAACATAACACATTAACTAAAACACACAGCGAATGATTTACTGAATGTCAAGGACAAATCAGTGTCAGCTGTGACCTGAGCACAGTGTTCTTTCTCCTCTGTCTGCTCCTCACTCAAATTATGGAGGCTGACTACAGTTGTTAGGGATTTTTACAAATCAAAAGAAAAAATGAACTTGAAGGCCGAGAGAGGTATTTTGGGGAGGATTGTTGTATAGAAACACATTTAGTAGATGGCTTTTTGAGTTCTTGCTGTAAGACATTGTTTTAAGTGCTTTGTAGGAATTCCATAATTTAATCCTCACAGAAATGTTATGAGTTCAGTGAGTGTTATTTTACTTGGAAAATAGTTACCCACATCCAGATTATATGCTTCACATTTAAAAATGAATAATCTCTAAATTGTTTTGAGAAGCTTGAACTATCTTTTATGGAAGTTTTAAACTTCATTTAGAGATGGAAATAAAATTAGTAATTTTATATCTAATTTTATGTAGTATAAAATTATGTAAAAGCGTTGAAAACTCTGGTGTTATTCTGTTTTTCACCTTTAAGCTTTGCATTTAAAAGTTTTCATTTAGGGATTCAGCAGAAAATAAAGGATAGATTCCTGCTCTTTTATAGATCCAATGGCAAGCAAATAAATGAAATATAATCCCTTTTAGTTCGAAGAAGGAACTAGGGTGTGCGTGGTGGAGAGTATTTGGGAAAATACTCAAGATTTATGATTAGTAAATCTTTTCTAGATTTTTGTGTATGGTATTTTTTGGTTTATCATAAGTGAGTCAATTATATCTCATTATTTACAAAAAATAACAAAAACTCATGGCTAAGAGAGTAATAATTGAAACTATATTTCAGTAAACATGCTTTATCAACATGTATATGAATCATTGTATGTATATAAGAAACATTTTAGTGTTTGGATAATACTTAGAAATGTATGTAGAAAAATAGAACATTCAAAATATATGGAATGCTTAACAGTGTAGAATAGTGGATAAGACAGAGGGCAGCATGTACAAAAAGGATGGCCAATATTTTCTTTAATTTGTATAAAATTATCCACAAATCATGATTTCCTTTAACTTTATTAAAAATTATTGGTTTTGTAATTATAGAAATTACACAAGTGGAGAAAAATACAGGTAATGCAAGTATAATTCCAACTTCAATTTCTATACTTACATTGGAAGCCCGAGTGAATAATAATCAAATAAAGCCTCATAGGAAATAGTAAATTGAATTCACCAATGAACATTTATATCAATTAGCTGCCCACCTGCCTCTCATAAATTTAACAATACCACAAAAACATCAAAAAAGTTCAAGAAATGTTTCTCATAAAAGCTTATGGAGCAAATCACTGTTATATCCAGGCGTGTATTTCTCTGCCCAATGTATCCAAGTACTGGGAAGTTCCCCAGGGGGCTGCCTTCAGATGAAGGACTTAAGTTTCTTGGCTGTCATCTAATGTGAGGGGATAGAATACAAAATGTATTTGAAAGTAAGCAACCTTATAGAAAGTTATTATGATATTTGTGACAACCTAGGCTCCTCAGTTCAGTTCAGTTCAGTTCAGTCGCTCAGTCGTGTCCGACTCTTTGCGACCCCATGAATCGCAGCACGCCAGGCCTCCCTGTCCATCACCATCTCCCGGAGTTCACTCAGACTCACGTCCATCGAGTCCGTGATGCCATCCAGCCATCTCATCCTCGGTCGTCCCCTTCTCCTCCTGCCCCCAATCCCTCCCAGCATCAGAGTCTTTTCCAATGAGTCAACTCTTCGCATGAGGTGGCCAAAGTACTGGAGTTTCAGCTTTAGCATCATTCAGTCCAAAGAACACCCAGGGCTGATGTTTAGAATGGACTGGTTGGATCTCCTTGCAGTCCAAAGGACTCTCAAGAGTTCTCCAGCACCACAGTTCAAAAGCATCAATTCTTTAGCGCTCAGCTTTCTTCACAGTCCAACTGTCATATCCACACATGACCACAGGAAAAACCATAGCCTTGACTAGACAGACCTTAGTCGGCAAAGTAATGTCTCTGCTTTTGAATATACTGTCTAGGTTGGTCATAACTTTTCTTCCAAGGAGTAAGCGTCTTTTAATTTCATGGCTGCAGTCACCATCTGCAGTGATTTTAGAGTCCCCCAAAATAAAGTCTGACACTGTTTCCACTGTTTCTCCATCTATTACCCATGAAGTGATGGGACCAGATGCCATGATCTTCGTTTTCTGAATGTTGAGCTTTAAGCCAACATTTTCACTCTCCTCTTTCACTTTCCTCAAGAGGCTTTTTAGCTCCTCTTCACTTTCTGCCATAAGAGTGGTGTCATCTGCATATCTGAGGTTATTGATATTTCTCCCAGCAATCTTGATTCCAGCTTGTGCTTCTTCCAGCCCAGGGTTTCTCATGAGGTACTCTGCATAGAAGTTAAATAAGCAGGGTGACAATATACAGCCTTGACATACTCCTTTTCCTATTTGGAACCAGGCTCCTAAAGATGCATAATAAATACATATGTGTCCTTCCCTACTTCATAGGCACTAGGTGGATGTGAAATTACCTTGAACAAGTGATGCTCTTACAAAGCAAGATACTTCAGAACCACTCAGAGAAAACACTGTGGGCCTTCTTGATCACAGCAAATAGGCTTGTAAAAGATGATATTTTGGAAGTTTTGAACATGATTGTTAGTTGGAAGCTTTTGTTCTTATTTTCCAGGAAAGAAGTTGAAATAAGAGGTGGGCATTGAAAAAGGAGAGGAGGTTTCCATCAGTTTGCCTTTCATGTCTTTTTAGAACCTGTGCATGATTTTCACAAACTGCTTAGTTTCAATGAAATTAAAGGGAATGGCAACCCACTCCAGTATTTTTGCCTGGATGATTGCATGGACAGGGGAGCTTGGCAGGCTACAGTCCATGAGTTCGCAAAGAGTCGAACACACTGAACAGCCAACACTTTCACTTTCAGTGAAATTAACATTTAAAAAAGACAAACACTGTGCATGGCTTTTTTTGATATAATGGAAACATTTGGCATAATTAGAATTTATTTCAGTTCGAATCAGCTCTTTATATTTGTTATGTATTAGCCCTAACAGCTTTCTAATCTCTCCAAGGTATCGATCATTATAATTCACATTAGGAAAAGGATAGATTTCTAATCTAAGCTATTTGATAAAAGGATAAGAATAGCCATTCTTTTATTCAACAATTTTTAAGATGTGGATTGTGTGCCGTTACTAATCTAGATACTACTAACGAATAAAAATGGCATGACAACTATTCTAGCATCTGAAGTATATGTCTTCTTCCCAACTAGCAAAAAGAGATAAATGCAACTTTTTAAACTAAAGCATAGTAAAAAGTAATATTGNTGCTGTCTCTTATACACATCTAGATGTGTATAAGAGACAGATATAATACTGGCTCTCTATTCTGACTTGCAAAGAGCCAGACACGACTGAGTGACTGAACTGAACAGAACCTGTCTCTTATACACATCTGAAGTATATGTCTTCTTCCCAACTAGCAAAAAGAGATAAATGCAACTTTTTAAACTAAAGCATAGTAAAAAGTAATATTGTCTTTTGCCCCATAATTATTTATTCACTGTTCATTCATTTGTTTTGACATTTGAAAGTAATTTTGTACAGTTTAAGCTGAGCACAGCTGAAAATATTTTAACTTTTTGAAATTCATACGTAACCTTCCTTTTGTTGAATGGGAAATGACATTTTTATCTAAAGTTAGCGTTAAAAGAAATCATCTCAGACATCTGGAAATCTCTCTTCTATGCCAATGCTGTGAGAATATTTGTGTCACTTATTTTTTTTCTCCAGTCAGCAAAGGTTATTATGAGGCTGCCCATAATTTGTGATTAATTTGGGAGACTAGTTGATATCATGGTAGCTCTAGAATGATGTTGTAAAGTGGTGTCTGCTTTAGTCTATGTCTGTGAAAGTGAAATCCTTTCCCTCAGTTAGGGAGCATTCAAGGTCCTGGAGTGGAGCCAGACGAGGCTTGGGAGAGATGTCAGATGTTTGCTGTCTGTAACCTTTTATCTTCATGGACTGGGGACATTCATTTCTTATCCTTGCTAATGTTTACCTCTAACTCTGTCTTCAGGGTTAAGGTATAAATATGCATATGAGCTACGGTAGTTGGCCAGTCCTCCCAGATAAGATGTGGTTCACAGGGCTGAAAGTTATGTTGACAATGCATAATCCAGGAGTGTTTCTCTGTAGACTTGCGCTGCTTCGATTTGCTGTTCCCAGTGGCTCTCAGAGTACCCCAGGATAATAAAAAGTTTAAGTCATTGAAAAATCTCTGAACAAAGACTTAAGAGCTGAGACTGGGTATCACAGAGCAGCATGGATATCTGCTTCTCAGTCTCACAATGGAGCAGCAAAAAGTTGGGTGAAACAGGTCCCATAATTCCATCCTGTTAGATAACATAAATGATGTATATTTACAGAAAAAAAAAAATACTCCATTTTTGGTGGCGTTCACCTTGTGAAATTGCTTCAAGCAGAAATGACTCCTCATTTATGTGCACACTGCGATTTTGCAGTCGGATGTGCCAGGAACCTCACTCCTGTTTGCCTCTGTGTCTGGCAGGGTACTACACGTGTGTGGAAGTCATCTTCACCCTGCGGAGACAGGTGGGCTTCTACATGATGGGCGTCTATGCCCCAACCCTGCTCATCGTGGTTCTGTCCTGGCTTTCCTTCTGGATCAACCCCGATGCCAGTGCTGCCAGAGTGCCCCTGGGTAAAGTGTCTCTCTTGGGGGGTCAGGAGCGTGCTTGCATCTTTATAGAAGTGACTGCGTAATTTTGAATTCACACTAAATCATTTAGAAACAGTAAGTCTTGGAACGGTTTGGAACCTTTTCCTCAGACTTTCTCCAATCCTTGACATTGATCTAGATTTTCACTCTGTTTATGCATTCCATAATGAAACCAAGTTTTCTGTTTTTGTGTCCTTGGGGCATTTTAAGCAGTTAATCCATCCCAAATTGATGCTCATGAAATAATTATTAATAAGCGATTTTCATGGATAATGGAAGCCTAAAGTCCCCAGTAGTGCCAAGCTTGAAAATGAATGACCATTTGGGTAGAAATCTTTCTAAATCATTTTATATACTATCTCATACTTTTCATCAGGAAATGTGTAATAACATTTATCATTTTAAAAATGACTTGGCATCATTTTCCTGAACACTAATTATTGTGTGCGTACCTTCAGGAGAGCTAGGGAAAATAGGATCTGGCAATCCTATAGATATGTCCCCAGTAGTGCCAAGCTTGAAAATGAATGACCATTTGGGTAGAAATCTTTCTAAATCATTTTATATACTATCTCATACTTTTCATCAGGAAATGTGTAATAACATTTATCATTTTAAAAATGACTTGGCATCATTTTCCTGAACACTAATTATTGTGTGCGTACCTTCAGGAGAGCTAGGGAAAATAGGATCTGGCGATCCTATAGATGTATATCAAGCCTGTTTATTATTTTTAATGCTCTGTGACATAGAAACACCATTAGCCAGAGTTGGAAATTATATCTGTATTAAGGCTTAAATAGTCTTTGTTTGGGAAAATAATTGAGAGCCTTTTTTCTGGGTAAAGTGAATAAACTTCAAAGTAAGAACATCATAACAACACATTTTGATTGCTTGAAGAGTTTTAAAATTTGTCATTCATGTGTATGTGTGTGTGTTTTCTGGACATCATATGGAACTTATATAGGTAAGTCTATGAAATATCTGACCTCTCAGCAGTCTGATTAGTTTCAGCGTTTTATTTTTTTTCTATCGTCAAAAAGGCCTTGTGCAAGCCTCCCTCCTGACTTACTGAAGGAATTAAATGAAATACAGATATTAAAGAATAAGAAATAAAGAAAGAGCCAATGAAAATGACAATTTTATCCAGATAAGAAATTTGGTGATTTTTCTCTAATAAAAACCACAGAGACCAGATATATATCTTAATAAGCAAAAAAAGTGAGAGATTTCATCCTAAGAATTGTGTATCTCTAATGAAGACAATACAATTGATAGATTAATCCTGTAAGAAAGTAGAATTAACTTTGTAGATATTGTACTGGGACTAAAACACCTCAAAACTTGATTTAAAGTCTTGTGCTTGTCAAAAATATCATGCTTTTCCCTTAAATTGCTAAGAGTTATCTTACTCTCATGCAGTGATATAAATGGAAATATCAGCCTTCCAAGGATGCTCTGGAGACATCCCAATCTCTGACTTGTTTTTGGAGGAAACTCTCTGTAAAACGTCATCTCTTATAGGACTTCTGATTATAAAATTCTTGAGCTATCACTTAGCATCCAGCAGACCCACTATTTAGAAAGAAGTTAATGGTTAAATATAAATCTCTAGACTCAAACCAGGTCTGAATTCCAGCTCTGTGCCTACCAGTTGTAACAACTAGCCATCAGATCCAGCCTCTATGAACATACTCTTGGACATCAACAGGGATGGAAAAGTACTGCAGGGACTTTTGGAAGTTTGGGAAAAAAAGTGAGTGTTAAGCCTATTCATGAGTTCATAATGTGCCTCATTTACATATTACTTTACAAAGCACTTAGACACATTCTAGTTTATTCAGAAGATACCTATGGAGTACTGACTATGGGCTAGGTACTATGCAAAATGATGGGGATGTGGTTAAAGAGTAAGTAGTGAATAAATAGTTTATAAAATAGATTTTAAAAAGCACAACTCAGCCTCAGTGAATTTATGCTCTCTTGGGAAGAAACAGACACCAAATAAGTACAACATATAATATGTAAGATGGAGGCACAGAATGGAAAGTTGAGGGCAGCAGCCTGTTTGTGGAGAATTGCATCAATGAGAAAGTGATGCTGAGAAGAGCAGGAAGGAGGGGAGTGAATGGACCACTGTGGATTTCTAGGAAGGGAGTGTGACTGGTCAGTGATCAGGGCAGCATCCTTGAGGCAGAAGCCTGCCTAGGACACTAAGGAGTCCAGTGAGAGAAGGGGGAATCAGTAGATGAAGTCAGAAAATTAACTGAGAGATGGGTGAGAGAACACTTCTTAAGATGTGGTGAGAGATGGGCTATGGAACACTTCTTAAGGAATTCTGGTGACTTTGGCTTTTATTCAGAGTGAAATGTGAAGGCCCTGAGGGCTTTTGAGTATGATCTGATTGAAACTCTAAGTAGTTTCTCTTTACTCCTTTGTTTAGAATAGGCTGAAAGGCAGCAAGCGGCAAAAATAGAAGCAAAGACAGCAGGTAGGAAGCCTGAAATAATCACTGGTGTGAGCCAGGGAGTGTTAGTGAAGGTACTTATATTAGATGATGGATGTGGTAGAGAGAGATTTGTAGATGTGTTGCATGTGGGATTTAAGAAAGTAGAATAAGCTTAAGCGATGAAATTGCCATTAACAGAGGTGAGTAAAGCTTCAGGTAGAGTAGTTTTGAGAATGTGGGGAGGTTCCAGAGGCACTGAGTTTGAGATATCTGTTAGGTGGAGATAGTAGGTAGGCAGTAGGCTGTACAAGTCTAGGGTGTCTTGGAGAAAACAAAATTGGAGATCTGAATTTGAGATTTCTCAAATTAGATGGTATTTAGAGGGGTGAGTGGAATGGAGGTAGCAGAGTCTCAGGGCTAAATCCTTGAGATTGAGAAGATGAGGAGCAACCCATGTGATGTGGTTTCCTAGAATCCTGCCAAGTGGATAATTATGTGTTTTCAGGGAAGGAGAGTGACCATGCAGTGCCTGTAGGTCAAGGCCAGGGCTAAAGATTGCCCTTGGCTTTAGCAGCGTGGGGAGTCTCTGTCATGCAGGACGAAGAGTGTCCATGGAGTGAGGAGAAGGAGAAAGCCTGGTGGGAGTGACTTCAGGAGAGCATAGCAGGGGCACCTGGAGATAGGCAGTGTGAACAACTCGTTGGATACTGTTAGGGGCCAAAAGTAAAAGAGGATGGGTAAATAGTAGGGGTGGGAATGGGAGTCAGAAGGTTTCTTGTTTTTTTGTTTTTTTTTTAAGGCAGACTATCAATGCATGGTTATTTTTGGCAGAAAATAATCAGTAAGAAAGGGAAAAATTAGCAATGGAAGAAGTGCATCCATAGTGAGGGAAGATGAGTGGTAGGGAAGGGAGAGACTGGCCCTTGCGAGATCAAAGTCAGTTTTTCCCTGGGTCAGCAAACTCCTCTGTAACAGACCGGAGAGTAAACATTTTAGGTTTCTGTTGAGATTCCCCAGGTCTTCTGTCATAGTGCTAAAGCAGCCTTAGACAATACATAGCTGAAGAGATGAGGATACATCCCAATAGAACTTGATTTATAGAAATAAGTGGTGAGTTAC
The DNA here is from genome assembly GCA_006410675.1 of Oreotragus oreotragus. Classification (NCBI taxonomy): domain Eukaryota; kingdom Metazoa; phylum Chordata; class Mammalia; order Artiodactyla; family Bovidae; genus Oreotragus; species Oreotragus oreotragus. Next base: position 20,394 of record SJYX01012111.1, read on the forward strand.
ATTTGCCCTGTGCATTGAGATGACTGACCCTGGTCTGTAGGGTCAGGAGAGAAGGCAGAGCAAGTGGGCACAGACAGAGAATGTGGACAAATGTGGTCGTGGGGCTTGTCATTGAGTTTGATTTCTTAATAAAGTAGTAAGAAAAATCATGAGTTACAGGTGTGGTGGGAGAGAGTGTTGTGGGTTTGAAGGGAGAGAGAAAGTAGTAAAGGAACAGAGGAAATACACCCTGACTACCTGGTAGGATCCTGGACATCTTGAGGTCAATGATCATAAATTTAAACTGGGATCAGTCAATATGTTGGCAGCGTATGTCATAGCTGGGCTTCCCTGGTGACTCAGACGGTAAAGAATCCACCTGCAATGCAGGAGACCTGGGTTCGATTCCTGGGTCAGGAAGATCCCCTGGAGAAGGAAATGGCAACCCATTCCAGTACTCTTGCCTGGAAAATCCTATGGATAGAGGAGCTGGCGGGCTGCAGTCCATGGGGTCACAAAGAGTCAGACAGGGCTAAGCTAAGTGCACATGTCATGGTTACAGTCTGGTAATTGTGTAGTTAACTTCTCCACCTGGTGGGGGTTTCAATATCTATATGACGGCTCACAAGATATGACTCAGAATATTATCTCTAGCTTTTGAGAAGGAACTAAAGGTTCTTCTACATGCATGTACACATGCTTAGTTGTGTCTGACTCTTTGTGACCACATGGACTGTAGCCCACCAGGCTCCTCTGTTTGTCGGATTTTCCCAGCAAGAGTACTGGAATGGGTTGCCATTTCCTCCTCCAGGGGTTCTCCCCAACTCAGGGATAGAACCTGCATCTCCTGAGTTTCTTGTGTTGCAGGAGGATTCTTTACCACTGAGCTACTAGGGAAGCCAAAGGTTTTTGACTATGCTTAACCGGAGAAGGCAATGGCACCCCACTCCAGTACTCTTGCCTGGAAAATCCCATGGACGGAGGAGCCTGGTAGGCTGCAGTCCATGGGGTCGCTAAAAGTTGGGCACGACTGAGCGACTTCACTTTCACTTTTCACTTTCGTGCATTGGAGAAGGAAATGGCAACCCACTTCAATGTTCTTGCCTGGAGAATCCCAGGGACAGAGGAGCCTAGTGGTCTGCCGTCTATGGGGTTGCACAGAGTTGGGCACTACTGAAGCGATTTAGCTGCAGTACCAGCAGCAACGACTAAACTATTACTATTTGATGTCCTTTGTTTTCTTTTGTTTCTGTGTTTTCTCACTTCTCTGATTAAACTGATTCCTTGGCTTAAGTTTTTCCACAGACAGAAGGCAGACAGAAGACATGAGGGACAAAGACCAAGGGTCCTGCTTCACTTCAATAGTAGGCTTTCCTATTAAACAGTTGTTGGAGATTTGGATTGTTTCCAGTTTTGGAGTATTACAAATGATGCTACGAATAATTATGTACAAGCCTCTGTGTGGGCATATGTTTTCATTACTTTTGGATAAACACCTAGAAATGAGATTTCTTCATTTTATGGGGAAAGTATGTTTTACTTTTCTAAAATAGTGTTTATCAATGTAATGATACCATTTTGCTTATTTTATATACTCCTCTGTCACATACTCCCCAAACACTTAACTTTTGTGTCTTCTTGTGGTGCCTCTAGTACAATGTTGAATAGAATTGTGAGAGATGTTTATTCCTGACCCTGGGTAGCAATAGTTGAAGCATTCACTGTTGCATATAATACTGGCTCTCTATTCTGACTTGCAAAGAGCCAGACACGACTGAGTGACTGAACTGAACGGAACTGATCATGACTGTTGAATTTTGCCAGATGCTTTCTCTGTGTATGTTTAAATGTTTATGTTGTTTCCCTTTATTTGATGAATTTTACCAATTGATTCCTAGATGATAGATGATCTGTTGCATATAATACTGGCTCTCTATTCTGACTTGCAAAGAGCCAGACACGACTGAGTGACTGAACTGAACAGAACTGATCATGACTGTTGAATTTTGCCAGATGCTTTCTCTGTGTATGTTTAAATGTTTATGTTGTTTCCCTTTATTTGATGAATTTTACCAATTGATTCCTAGATGATAGATGAGTTGGAAAAATTATTAGCACAAACATGTTCATAATATTGATTTTTTCCTTTTAATGTCTAGCTGTAGCAATGTGTTTATTCCTATATATTCCTGATACTGTTAATTCGTGATTTCTTTTTTAACTGCTCTAGCTAAAGGCTTATAACATTTTCTTGGTATTTTCAAAACATCAGCTTTGATTTCATTCATTTATTTCTATTTATTTTCTTTTTCATTGATTTTAGCTCTTTATTCTTTCTTTTCACTTAGTTTAGATTTTTAATTTTTTTTAAATTAATTTGTTAGGAGTAAAAATTTTTATTGAAGGATCAATTCAGTTCAGTCACTCAGTCATGTCTGACTCTTTGCGACTCCATGAATCAGCACGCCAGGCCTCCCTATCCATCACCAACTCCCAGAGTTCACTCAGACTCATGTCCATCGAGTCAGTGATGCCATCCAGCCATGTCATCCTCTGTCGTCCCCTTCTCCTCCTGCCCCCAATCCCTCCCAGCATCAGAGTCTTTTCCAATGAGTCAACTCTTCGCATGAGGTGGCCAAAGTACTGGAGTTTCAGCTTTAGTATCTTTCCTTCNGTCTGTTGTTCCATGTTCAGTTCTAACTGTTGCTTCCTGACCTGCATACAGATTTCTCAAGAGGCAGGTCAGGTGGTCTGGTATTCTCATCTCTTTCAGAATTTCCCACAGTTTATTGTGATCCACACAGTCAAAGGCTTTAAAGCAGAAATAGATGTTTTTCTGGAACTCTCTTGCTTTTTCCATGATTCAGCAGATGTTGGCAATTTGATCTCTGGTTCCTCTGCCTTTTCCAAAACCAACTTGAACATAGTTGATTCATAATCAACTATGTGTTAGTTTCTGCTGTACAGCAAAGTGAATCAGCCATACACAAACATATACCTACTCTCTTTTAGATTCTATTTGATCTTTTTTTTGATGCTTAAAGTAGAAACTCAGTTCATGTTAGGTCTTTATTCTTTTTTAATTTGAGCACTTAAAGTTACAAATTTCCTTTATAAGCCCTCCTTTAGCTGAAGTACACAAATGTTGATATATTTTTACCTTCTTTCATTATTTTTTTTCTTATTTACATTATGATTTCTTATTGGGCCCATGGATTTTTTACATATGTATAGTTTGGTTTCCAAATATTTAGGATTTTCATAAGTACTTGAATACGATTTGTTTTATCAGGGAACATCAGCAGATGTTGGCAATTTGATCTCTGGTTCCTCTGCCTTTTCCAAAACCAACTTGAACATAGTTGATTCATAATCAACTATGTGTTAGTTTCTGCTGTACAGCAAAGTGAATCAGCCATACACAAACATATACCTACTCTCTTTTAGATTCTATTTGATCTTTTTTTTGATGCTTAAAGTAGAAACTCAGTTCATGTTAGGTCTTTATTCTTTTTTAATTTGAGTACTTAAAGTTACAAATTTCCTTTATAAGCCCTCCTTTAGCTGAAGTACACAAATGTTGATATATTTTTACCTTCTTTCATTATTTTTTTTCTTATTTACATTATGACCTCTTATTGGGCCCATGGATTTTTTACATATGTATAGTTTGGTTTCCAAATATTTAGGATTTTCATAAGTACTTGAATACGATTTGTTTTATCAGGGAACACACTTTATGATTTCAATACTTTTATGTTTATTGAGCCTTTTTAATGGCCCAGCCTAGTGTATATTTCCTAGAATCATCCCATGTACACTTGCAATGCATGTTTGTCATTGTTGTGTAGTATTCATAAGTAAGAATGGAGTCAAGTTAGTTGATAGTACTTTAAAAATCTTTCCTGTCTTTTGTCTAGCTCATAGTTATTGATGAGGGTATTGTTAAAATCTCCAACTCCAATTATGGAATTATGTTTCAGGTATTTTGAGGCTCTGATATTAGACTCACACATATTAATTTTACCCAAAAAGAAAAATGAAATCATGTTACTGACTTAGATTAAATTTCAGGATATTCAGTCAATATGGCTATTTTGACCCAGTGTACATTTCCTTTCTCTATTTTTTCCCTACATTGTTTCAAAATATTACAAAATTAATTTTCCAATCTTTTCCTAGGATGGCTCATATTATTTTTAAAAATTTAGGAGAAAAACATGTATCATTTACCCTAGATTCATTTTGCCTTTTTTAAAAAAGGATCGGTTTTGTATTCTAGTTTTATTTTTCTTCCTGTCTTTTTTTGATTTACATTCTTCACTGTTAACAAAAATCAAAGCTTCCTCTGTGACTTTGTCTTCAGCTATTTCTTTAACTATAAAAGTGATTGTGGCAGGAATGTCGTATACTTCTTACTCTAAGTAAGCTTTAACATTTTTTTCCCTGGTACA
>SJYX01012111.1:47845-67494 GCA_006410675.1 Oreotragus oreotragus
ATGTATGACTTAGATTATAGTATCATATAAATTTGGCTACTTGTCTGGTTACTTAAAGATAATGAAACCATTCGTGAATGGGGCTGGTGCATGGGGCAGATCCGGAGGGATGATGTGGGGTGGGAGGTGGGAGGGGGGTTCATGTTTGGGATTTCATGTACACCTGTGGCAGATTCATGTCAGTGTATGCCAAATCCAATACAGTACTGTAAAGTAAAATAAAGTAAAAAAAATAAATAAATAAAAATTAAAAAGCTTAAATAAATAAATAAATAAGCAAAAAAAAAAAAAACCCCTCAGCATTCAAAAAATTAAAAAAAAATACAGCTCAGAATAAATGCATTTCCGTAGCAAATATGTACAGCCTTCTTTGTGAAAAAGTATAAAAAAGAAACTGTTAAGAATCATGCTTCCTGAGTTACTATCAGAAGCTTAAGTCCTCCTTTGTTCTGATATGTGGATTCCAAAGCATTATTAGTGCTTTTGGAGTGGAGGATTCTAAAGGGAGGAAGAGTCTGAAGTACCCACAGAAGGCTGCTCTGAGAGTGAGAGTAATGCAAAGGTTTGTTACATAGAGGCTGTTTCCAGTTTCTGTTCCAGTGCAGGTTGTGATTCAGTCTTTACGCAGTTCGCTTACACATCCTTCAAACCACACTGAAAAACGAGCTTCAAATTGTGTCTTCTGTGTGTGACATTTACTGAGAAGGTGTGTGAGTGGAAACGAGTGTGTGTGTGTGTGTGTGTGTGTGTGTGTGTGATGATGGACTGCTTGCTGAAAGTGACCTTTTAAAATTTCAAATTGGGGAATTTCAATAGATGACATGGGAGTAAATTTTAAATATATGTATTCATGCGTATATATTAATGATTCCCCAAAGTTACATTTAAATTACTTCGATTCTAGTTGCTATCTTTTTTCTGTCTCATTATATTGATGAGTCCTTATTTTCTCCAGACATTTTCCTAGATACTGTGTAAAATTGCTTTGGATCAGACTCTGGATCAGTGGTGACTCCATCAAGACATAATTCCCCTTAAAGCCCCACTGGGGGCTTCCCTGGTGGCTCAGACGGTAAAGCGTCTACCTGCAGTGCAAAGCCCCATTGAGCTCTCAAACTGGGGTGACTGGAATTACACATTTAAAAAATGGGGATCAGGAATCCCCCTTTTTCAGATTTGCTTCCTTCAGCTCAAAGTCCAATCAAACCAGGATGGAGCTAAACAGACATTTTCTAAAAATTTTAATATATTGATGATTCCCTTTTTTTTTTTTTTTTAAACATATAAGACATTCAGGAAGGATGAACTTCCAGAGCCTCAAGCCCATTCCCACTTATTAGCAGTTTCTTGTATACTCTCTGTTTATCATTTGTTTATTTGGTTGCACTGGGTCTTAGCTGAGGCCTGTGGCATCTTCTGCTGTGGTGCGTGTTATTACTTGTTTATTTGGTTGCACTGGGTCTTAGCTGAGGCCCGTGGCATCTTCTGCTGTGGTGCGTGAGCTTCTCTAGTTGAGTCATGTGTGCTCAGTAGTGGGTATACAGGCTTAGCTTCTGTGCAGTATGTGAGATCTTAGCTCCCCAACCAGCAGTCGAACCCACATTCCCTGCATTGCAAGGCAGATTCATAACCACTGGACCACCAAGGAAGTCCACTTCTTGTGTGCTTTTGTACTGTTATATTACATAAACTATTTATTTACCTAAACGTCTTTTTCAAAAGTTCTTACCCAACAAGACTGTACAAATATCTATGCGGTCTAATGATATAATGGTAAAGCCAACATTTATAAACCAGCTGTAAGAAGCATTACTAGTGCTTGTTAAAGACTGAAAAATATAGAAATAACTTAAATGCACAAAGCCAGGATGATGTGTAAACACGTTTTCACTTGTTTTTTTCACTCATTGTATGTTGGTGGTCTTTGCTATCCACCTCTAAACACTGCCACTTGACTTGGCCCAGAAAACATGCCTCAGTGTCTGTTCAGATAAAGGACAGTGTCCTGGTACCTGGAAGACTGCTGGAGAATAATTTGTTTATGTCTTACATTGAGCATCATTTTTACCCAGGCATAATCTAGTAAATATAAATAGAATTCAAAAAATTACTCAACATATTAGAATAATAAGGCAAAAACTAGTGTAACTCTAGTATACTGAGAGTTATGGTAACATGGATTCCTTTTTTGGTAAAAGTAGTAAATATTTTAGTGAAGATTCCAAAGGTAAATCATGAAGTTGAAAGTAAGAACAGTGGAAGATTAAGCAGTGGAGGCACTTCTTAAACCACTGGTCAGCACTATACATCTGTCTTTTCCAGGAACTTTTCTGATGGCCAGAGAGAGTTCAGTGTGAAATAATGATTTTGTATATTATAGGAAATTGAGTCAAATTTAGAAATTCAGAGATGATCAACTGAATATTTTCTGTAGGATATGATCTGGTTGAAATATACCCATTTTCTTTGGATTCTCCAGCTATTTTATCACTAGTCAACAAGTGACGAATGCCTTTCATTCATCAGTCTTTGGTTCATGATCATTGTGACCATTTTTAGTTATTTGTGAGTGTGGTTTATAGATGCAGTCTGTCTCACTGAAGGGATACTTGCTTCAGTCATTCATAAACCACTCAATTTGGAAATAGAATCCCTAGGAAAGTCAAAGGTTAGAAGCACCAGAAGATGTTTGTATTCTGTATAGTCTACTAATGATATGTGTCATAGTTCAATGTTGGATTTTTATTATTAATTATTCTTTCACCTGAGAACTCTCACAAGCCTGGGAGCACCTAAGATAAACAATGATAGATACCTTGATCCCTTAACATAAAACAACCTCCTGAAAGTTTATGCCCATGATTTAAGCCTTGTAATATAGGCAACATTTTAGAGCCATAAATGTTCAGGTAATTATGTGGTTTAATCAGTGGACTATTATTTCTGTTAATGGATTAAATGAGACACTAGCCAACTGAATAAACCATCATATATTTAAAAATATATTTTTGAAGATTCTTTATAAATAGAAAAATTCTCAATATCCTCTGTCTTTAATTGTTATTCTCAGGTTGGTGAGACCAGATGCAAAAAGGTTTGTACGTCCAAGTCTGATCTGAGATCTAATGACTTCAGCATCGTGGGAAGCTTACCGAGAGATTTTGAATTGTCCAATTATGACTGCTATGGAAAGCCCATTGAGGTCAACAACGGACTTGGGAAGTCTCAGGCCAAGAACAACAAGAAGCCACCTCCTGCCAAACCCGTTATTCCGACAGCAGCAAAGAGAATCGACCTTTACGCGAGAGCCTTGTTTCCTTTCTGCTTCTTATTCTTCAACGTTATCTACTGGTCTATATATTTATGATAAACCCTTTCCATTCATATGAAGTAAAATCCCATTGCATTGTGACCAACCTCGTTCATAAATGCCAATCTGTGAACAATCTTTGCATTTTCATAGCAGTGTATTGCATTTTGGATGCCATGGGATTGAAACACAAATATGGCACCCTCATGTGGAATGGCAGCATGATTGTGTTACGTCTGTGCTCTAATCATGATGTACTTAGGTAAAGCAAACATAATTGCTTCAGGAATAAATGAAGGATAAGCATACTACATAAAATAAAATCCAAACATTTAACTCCAGTTAGTGTAAATTGCAAACAGTTCTGATAATTCTGATAATAAAATGGTATGCACGCTGAACCCTGTTAAGATCAGCATTCCAATGTATGTAGCATTTCAAATCTTCCTTGTAACTTTCAGAGAAAGCCATCTTATTCTTGTATAATTTTAGATGGTATTATTACAGATAAAGCAAAATTATATTACATATGGTATAACTTTATAAGTAGAAATATATCAGCTATAATTATGTAGGGGCTGTGGAGAAATAAAGTTAAAAAAGATTCCTAATTTGTAAAGTCAGCTAATTTTAAAGTGTGCCCGTGTTGGCAATGCCAGAAAATAAAATGCAGCAAGCATTTTTGAAACAAAGGGAAATCTAGATTTACCTACATTCGTGCTGAATTCTGGTTTCTGATAAGAAAGTAGATATATTGATTAAATATTTCTGATAAAAGAAACTCTATTTAGTCCACTTTAAAACCTAAATATATTTTCATGGATTTTATTTTGTTGATACAGAGTATACAGAATCATTGTGCCTTAAAGAGTCATAAATATTTTAAATTGGAATATAGTAATGAATATTGTGATTTCATACCATTTTTAAGAAACCAAGAAGAAAATACCTTATTACTAGAAGTAACTTGAGTTAGGAAGAAAAATCCATAATCATTAAATTAAAATCATTAAAAAATTTTAGCTTCTTTATTTTATTAAAATGCTAGCTTATTTTAAAGTAAAATTAATTTTATTTCCATTTTTCTTATTTGAATAATGTTTGACTTGTTACAAAACATTTAACAATTAAGTAAATGATTACTTCATTAGGCCTCACCTCTATTTGCATTTTCTTTCTTGCTGAAAGTCTGGACTACTTAAATTTACTTGCTTTGATCTTGTTCCAACTTGAAAACAAGTACTTTTTGGTCTATAAGACTTGAATTTCCTAGTAATATCAGAGCCAAAGTACCTTTTTATTTCTCCATAGCTGATACTAAGACTATCAGTAATCCACGTAACATAAACATGAGGCCAAATAAGTATATTTACATTATGTGAAGAATTTCATAGCAGCTGATATCTTGGATGGTTAATTCAATAATAAAGTGTGTTTACATACAGTTTATGCAAACTGCAACCTTTATTTCAAAGCTATTTTATTGAAGACTTTAATTTGTAAAAGAGTCACTAATTACTAAATCTTTACAAAATGAGATGTATCTAATCCTCTGTGGTCTTTCAGCACCCTCTAGTTGCAAAAGCTTAGCCATCTGAATCATTTTTAAATTGCCACAAGTTACCCTATCGGTAGACTTAACATCCTGCTAGGACCCAGGGCAGTAGTATCTTAATGGTACTGTGATAGGAAAAAAGTGTCTTGAAAAAGACTTAGACCATTTAAATTTGTATTAATAATAATTATATTTCCTTATAGTCTCTTTTCTTTATCCTTGCAAGTTTCATTCATATTAGGGAGTTTGATTTCCATACAGTTTTAAGTGGGATATGTACCCAATGGAAAATAGCTCTCATTTTCTAAGACTTTATTTCTTGAAAATAATGTGAATGAATTTATTTCTGTAATATAATATTGCAACCTCCTAAGATCCATTTTACTACCCAAATATATATAAATAGCTATCCCAGGATTAAGTGTGTATATATAACTACAAATAGAACATTACACAATGATCATACTGCAGTACAATCAGTGTCCACTAACAGTTGCTTTCTATTGTTATGTTGAGAATTTAGCCAGTTAACCCCAGGGTAGTTCTGATCTGTGTACTTTAAATATTATGTCTTTCTAGGAAACTTGCAGTATTTACCTGGATATCAGTGTTGCAAATTTGATCTTTCCAAAATAAAAATGATCTTCTCCTTACAAATCAGTGGCTTCTCTTATTTTCTGTTCCTGATTTAAAAAAAAAAGAAATCTCACTATTTCAGTCCTCTGAGGTCCATCCACCTTCCTTTCTCACATGGTACCCGATGTCAAGTTCTAAGCCCTAAACTTCTCTCCCTTACACTGACCACCTGGTCTCCATTTCTGCAGACACCACCCAATTTGTTTCCCTTTTATGTTCATCAGACTGTTACAGCAGTCTGAAGGCTCCCTCCTTCATAACTCTGTTTTTGAATTTACTTTGTGATGTTTATTTTTTAATTGCATAAGTAATACATAGATATCTTGTTGCAGAAAAACAGATGTATTTAAAGTAAGCACTTAATGCTGGTGTTATCACCTTCTTTCTACAAACTCTCCTCTCTTCCCAGAGGTCACCACTGTCTTTGAGCATCTAGACCTTACTCCAGGCATTTACAACCTGTATCTACTTTTTAATATAAAGGACAATTTAACATCAATGGAATTTTACCATATGTACAGTTTTTCATGAAAAATTTTATTAATTTTTCATCTATTGGGGATCTTTCTATTTGGGGTCATATCAGATGTCCATACATCTATATTTGAGTGAGTGAAGTCGCTCAGTCATGTCCGACTCTTTGTGACCCCGTGGACTGTAGCCTACCAGGCTCTTCCATCCATAGGATTCTCCAGGCAATAATACTGGAGTGGGTTGTCATTTCCTTTTTCACATCTACATTTGGCCTCCTATTATTCTTTAGTGTGAATGTACCTGAATTTAGCTACTTTTTAAACACAGATTTTTATTGTTTTTGCTTTCTTTTAAAAAATTATCTTTTTCAAAAAAATATTTATTTGGCTGCACCAGATCTTAGTGGCATATGGCATCTTTAGTTACAGCAACTGGAATCTAGTTCCTCGACCAGGGATCAGTCATTTACCTGGAACCCCTGCTTTGGGAATGTAGACTTTTAGCCACTGGATCATCAGGGGTGTTCTGTTTATCCCTTCTAATGCAAAATAACATTGCACTAAATGTTTTTGCTCACTTATGCATATATTTCCACAAGGTAAATATCAGAAGAGGAGTTACCGAATTGAAAAATGTCTGTGTTTTAATTTCTGGTGTGTGTGCTCAGTCGTGACCAACTCGTGACCCCATGGATGGTATGTAGCCTGCCAAGCTCTTCTGCTCCTGGAAGATTACAGGCCAGAATACTGGAGTGGGTGCCATTTCCTACTCCAACCCGCATCTCTTGCCTCTCCTACATTGGCAGATAGATTCTTTACCACTAGTGCCACTTGGAAAGCCCATTAAATTCTGGTAGTTTCTACTAAAAATCCTTCCAAAACTCCTCTAAAGTAGATTGTCAGTATGCTGTGTGCAAACGTTCACAGCCTACCCATCTCTTTACCTGTTGTATGCTATGGATATACTACTTTTTTAAAAAAAAACAACAACACTTTTTTGACATTGTTTTAAACTTTCAAAAAAACATGCAAAAATATTACAAAGAATTCCTGTGCACCATTCATCCAGGTGCCCAAAGGTTAGTATTTCATCACAGTTGCTTTATTCTCTTTCTCTCACTTTGTGTGTGCTAAGGAGACACTTTTTTTCTGAAACGTTTAAAAGAAAGTTGCAGATATGATGATGTTCCTTTACGCTTACACCATTCAATGTGTGTTTCCTAAATAAGAAACTCTTTTCATAATCACAGTAGTACTAGGTACCCAGTGGAGAAGGAAATGACAACCCACTCCAATACTCTTGTCTGGAGAATCCCATGAATGAAGGAGCCTGGTAGGCTGCAGTCCATGGGGTTGCAACGAGTTGGACACGACTGAGCAACTTCACTTCACTCACTTCACACTTTATCATTGGAGAAGGAAATGGCAGCCCACTCCAGTATTCTCACCTGAAGAATCCCATGGACAAAGGAGCCTGGCGGGTCATGGTCCATAGGGTGGCAGAGAGTCTGACACGACTGAAGTGACTAAGCACCCAGATCAAGAAATTGACATTGATGGATTAGTATAATCTAGTGACTTTATTCAAATTTGCCCATTGTCCCACCTTTTTTTATTTTTCTTTTTTTTGATCAGGATGCAATCCAAAATCACATTCTCTACTTGTTTGCCATGATGTTAATTTCTTTAAAATAAAGGTGAAGGTCGGTTTCACTGGTGGCTCCGTGGTAGAGAATCTGCCTGCCAATTCTGGAGACATGGGTTCAATCCCTGTTCTGGGAGGATTCTACATGCTGCAGAGCAGCTTAGCCTGTGGGCCATAAATATTAAACCTATGCTCCAGAACCTGGGAGCCTCAACTACTGAGCCCCCGTGCAGCAACTACTGAAGCCCACATGGGCTAGAGCCTGTGCTCTGCAACGAGAGCGGCTGCCACAATGAGCAGCCCACACACCGCAACTGCAGAATAGTTTCTGCCCGCCACCACTAGAGAAAAGCTGGCACAGCAAAGAAGAACCAGGGCAGCCATTAAAAAAAAAAAAAAGGCAGGAAAGTCAATTCCAGAAAGAAAATCCTCACTTGAATTTAGAACAAGGAAAAGTTTGAGATTACACACCCACCTCTTGCCCCACCCCCCCACATACACACAAAGCTGAGGTCATGGCATTCTGCTCAGGTATCTTTAGAACTTTGTGTTGCCCAAGGAACTAAGTAAAAAATCCACTCTCTGACATATAAAATTCGGATTGTTAAATGTTTAACTTATTTTGTAGCCATTTCATACTGCTCATATCTTAAATGCCAACCAAACCGAAGCTGATTTTATGTTTCACACTTAGCACTGACAGGAATGCTAAGTTCAGCCAGGTTCCTTTCTTTTTAGGTTAGTGGTTAATTTTCCGTCTCATTATTTCTCTAAAGTGGGTCATTCTTGGATGGTGTGTCTTCAAATACTTATTTTAACTGAAGTGTTTTTATTCAACATTAAGCATTTTTCAGTTATACAGTTTCCTCTCTATTAAATAATGAAATTAAAATATTTACCATTACATATGCAGTATAAAGATTAAGCTGCTCTAAAAGCCACTCAATTTATCATCATCCATATAATGAAAATTTTCAGTTTCAATAAACAGTTGGATATAAAATTTCAAAGTACTAAGCCTAAGATGAGAAATAGTTTGAAACAATTTTTATAACCTTTAATAAGGATTTATTGTTAGAATATCATTACCTTGCTTTAGAAAAGCAGAATTTGCACTTATATTTTCAAATTAAATGCATATGCTTATACAACATATCAATGATCTAGCATTCACCAACTCCCCTCTAACTTTTTTTCTATGAAGCTAGTCTTAACCTTTTAAGAGGTTAGTGTCCAGTTCTTTCTTTACATCAATGGAGTATATATCTATACTTTACAGACTTTCTTGTGATTGATATTAATGGATAATCAGTTCAGTTCAGTTCAGTCACTCAGTTGTGTCTGACTCTTTGCGACCTCATGAATCACAGCACGCCAGGCCTCCCTGTCCATCATCAACTCCCAGAGTTCACTCAGACTCACGTTCATCGGGTCAGTGATGCCATCCAACCATCTCATCCTCGGTCGTCCCCTTCTCCTCCTGCCCCCAAACCCTCCCAGCATCAAAGTCTTTTCCAATGAGTCAACTTCGCATGAGGTGGCCAAAGTACTGGAGTTTCAGCTTTAGCATCATTCCTTCCGAAGAAATCCCAGGGTTGATCTCCTTCAGAAAGGACTGGTTGGATCTCCTTGCAGTCCAAGGGACTCTCAAGAGAGAAGCCATACTCAAAGGTGATTATAATGTCAGTGTGTATAATATGCATAAACTTGATATTTTTAATTTTGATAGAGACACATGCATTTTCTCTACATACAGACACACACACACACACACACATATGTATTATTAAATTTTGTCCTTACCCAGTAAGAGCAATGAGAAAATTCATGAATTCTGTTCTAGTTGGAATTTCTGTACTCCAAACAATAAGTGCATTTTGACTCCTATAAGTATTTTTTAAATTTCTCAAACCAGAAGTCAAGGGATACCTCTGTGTGTGTGTGTGTGTGTGTGTGTGTGTGTGTGTGAGTCACTCAATCATGTCCGACTCTTTGCAACCCCATGGACTGTAGTGCCCCAGGCTCCTCTGTCCATGGGCTTTCCCAGGGAAGAACACTGGAGTAGGTTACCATGCCCTTCTCCTCAAGAGATACCTGGATAGCAGGCAAGTTTGACCTTGGAGAACAAAGTGAAACAGGGCAAAAACTAACAGAGTTTTGCCTAGAGAAGGCACTGGTCATAGCAAACACCATCTTCCAACAACCCAAGAGACAACTTTACACATGGACATCACCAGATGGTTAATACCGAAATCAAGTTGATTGTAGTCATTGCAGCAAAAATAAAACCGGGAACTGACTGTGGCTCAGATGATGAACGCCTTACTGCAAAATTCAGACTCAACTTAAAGAAACTAGGGAAAATCGTTAGGCCATTCAGGTATAAACTAACTCAGATCCCTTACGATTATACAGTGGAAGTGACAAATAGACTCAAGGGATCACATCTGATAGACAGAGTGCCTGAGAACTATGGATAGAGGTTTGTGACATTGTACAGGAGGCAGTGATCCAGACCATACCCAAGAAAAAGAAAGGCAAAAAGGCAAAACGGTTGCCTGAGGAGGCCTTATAAATAGCTGAGAAAAAAAAGAGAAACTAAAGGCAAAGGAGAAAAAGAAAGATATATCCATCTAAATGCAGAATTCCAGAGAATAGCAAGGAGAGATTAAAAAAAAAGCCTTCCTCAGTGATCAATGCAAAGAAATAGAGGGAAATAATATAAAGGGAAAGACTAGAGATCTCTACCAAAAAATTAGAGATACCAAGGGAATATTTCATGAAAGATGGGCACAATAAAGGAGAGAAACAGTATGGATCTAACAGAAGCAGAAGATATTAAGAAGAGGTGGCAAGAGTGCAAAGAAGAACTGTACAAAAAAGATCTTCACGACCCAGATAACCACGATGTTATGATCACTCACCTAGAGCCAGACATCCTGGAGTGCAAAGTCAAGTAGGGACTTAAGAAGCATCACAACAAACAAAGCTAGTGGAGGTGATGGAATTCTAGCTGAGTTCTTTCAAATCCTAAAAGATGATGCTGTGAAAGTACTGCACTCAATATGCCAGCAAAATTGGAAAACTCAGCAGTAGCCACATGACTGGAAAAGGTCAGTTTCCATCCCAATAGCAAAGAAAGGCAATGCCAAAGAATATTCAAACTACTGCACAATTGCATTCATTTCACACACTAGCAAATTAATGTTCAAAATTCTTCAAGCTAGGCTTCAATAGTACATGGACCAAGAAATTCCAAATGTTCAAGCTGGATTTAGAAAAGGCAGAGGAACTAGAGATCAAATTGTCAACATCTGTTTAATAATAGAAAAAGCAAGAGAATTCCAGAAAAAGTCTTCTTCTTCTTGCTAAAGCCTTTGACTATGTGGATCACAACAAACTGTTGAAAATTCTAAAGAGATGGGAACACCAGACCACATTATCTGCCTTCTGAAAAACCTATGTGTAAGTTAAAAAGCAACCGTTAGAATCAGACATGGAATAATGGACTGGTTCCAAATTGGGAAAGGAGTATGTCAAGGCTGTATATTGTCACCCTGGTTATTTAACTTATATGCAGAGTACATCAGGTGAAATGCTGGGCAGGATGAAGCACAAGCTGGAATCAAGATTGCCAGGAGAAATACCAACAACTTCAGATATGCAGATAACACCACACTTTTGGCAGAAAGCAAAGAGGAACTAAAGAGTCTCTTGATGAAAGTGAAAGAGGAGAGCGAAAAAGCTGGCTTAAAATTCAGTATTAAAAAACTAATATCATGGCGTCCAGTCCCACCACTTCATGGCAAATAGACAGGGAAACAATGGAAACAGTGAGAGACTTTATTTTCTTGGGCTCCAAAATCACTGCAGATAGTCATTGCAGTCATGAAATTAAAAGATGCTTGCTCCTTTGAAGAAAAGCTATAACCAACCTAGACAGCAAATTAAAAAGCAGAGACATTACTTTACCAACAAATTTCCATCTATTCAAAGCTGTGGTTTTTCCAGTAGTTATGTATGGGTGTGAGAATTAGACCATGAAGAAAGCTTAGCGCCGATGAACTGATGCTTTTGAAATATGGTGTTGGAGAAGACTCTTGAGAATCCTTTGGCCTGCAGGGAGATCAGATCAGTCAATCCTAAAGGAAATCAGCCCTGAATATTCATTGGAAGGACTGATGCTGAAGCTGAAGCTCCAATACTTTGGTCACCTGATGCAAAGGAGTGACTCATTGGAAAAGACCCTGATGCTGGGAATGACTGAAGGCCGGAGGAGAAGTGGATGACACAGGATGAGATAGTTGGGTGGTATCACCTACTTGTTGGACATGAGTTTGATCAAGCCCAGGGAGTTGGTGATGAACAGGGAAGTCTGGTGTGCTGCAGTCCATGGGGTTGCAGAGAGTTGGACCCGAATCAGTGACTGAACTGAAATGAACATGTATCATACCCAAAACAGTCTTTCTAAATCTCAGTGTAGAAGAGTAATTAAAATATTGTAAATACATAAATGCTTATTGGGTACTTAAAAATATTCAAGGTCTTGTGTTAGCTTAAGATGAAGAAAATTTTTAAGGGTGAAATCACTCCTTAATGATAGTTAACAGTATGAGAGAGATAAGTATGTTAATTACAGAAATCACTATAATACAAATCAGAATGCATAATGCATATCATTTAAAAGCATAAGAGAAGAAAATCATTAAAATTAAATACCTTGTCTTAAAGAAAAATAAGTAAAAATTGCTTCAGCCAAATAAAGGTCATTTTACTACAGATCACAGAATTTTGAAGCTGGACATTAACTAAAAGAAAAAGTATGAATTGTAAAGTGTAGAAACATTGCCATTAAAAGTTAAAGTGCCTTTTGAATTTTATTTCCTAGTTAATTTGACTGAGGAAATAAGGAACAGGAAAGCAAACTTTCCATAGTCGATGATGTAAAACATTTACCTAGTGTTTGTTTCTTAACCAAAATTCCCATCTGAACTTAATCCTATAACTTGAAACAATTTTCAGGAAAAAAAAAAAAAATCCCAATTCGTAGCCTGAGGCAATGGCAGTTCAGTTAATATGTTTCACAGTGAGGCAAGCAGGAGTCAGAGTGCTCTGAGAAGCAGTGAGAATGCAGTCAATTACCTCATCAAATAAGGATTTTATTAGTCAATTAGCATTACCTTACCCCTATGCCTTGGCTGACACATAACAGAAAACCTACTTTGTTAGATGGTAAACAAGATGAAGAGACAAGTGATTTTAGCTTTTGAAAGTCTCAGCTGAGTTTATTGTATGTTCTCAAGGGATGTGCTTTTAAGTGTTTATAGGAGTTGCAAATGTAGCCGAAGGAACATGGCATTTCAAAATAGTAAAAGCTCTGGCTGCTTCTCTTGCAGGACCACAACCTAGTTCCATAAAGCTTTTAGAAACCTCCTAAGAAAAAAAAGAAACCTCCTGAGGACATGAACTTGATACACAAGAGCAGCAGCATCTCTGCTGCTTACTAACAAGCTTAAGCATTTTTTCGTAAATCTAAGTCAGAATCTGCTGGCTTGTCAGCTACAAAGATGATATTTCACTCACTGAGAAAATATAACACAGAACTCATTAGCAGCAATACCTAATAAATTTTGCCTTGGACTATTATAAAGCCTCTTTCTAAGCACAGCTGCCTGTCTCTGGTTAATTCCTTTGTATACTCGAAAGCCCTTTCAATTCAAAAATCACCAGAGTCTCCTATCAGTCCACTGGCATCTTGGAAGTTTCAAGTTTCCAAGGAATTAACTTAAATGTCCAAATAAAAATGTGAAATTTCCCAAGAAATATACATGGGACATGCATCTTATAGAAATAATCCCAGAGTCTATGCTATGTGGGAAGCCTATCCAGTATGTAGTCACAGAGGGAGCAGGAGAGAGTAGAAAGATTGGGCTAAAAGAAATAATGCTGCTGCTGCAAAGTCGCTTCAGTCGTGTCCGACTCTGTGCGACCCCACAGATGGCAGCCCACCAGGCTCCCCCATCCTTGGGATTCTACAGGCAAGAACACTGGAGTGGGTTGCCATTTCCTTCTCCAATGCATGAAAGTGAAAAGTGAAATAATAGTGTGTGGTTATAGCTTTGGGTTTGTCATTTACAACCCTGCAGACCTTGTTAAAGAATCTTCTTCTCAATAACCCTATTTTCAAAGAGGGATTAAAAACAACCTAAAAATTACCAACTACAGCAAACAATTCTATCTTTTGCAGTGTTTTACAACAAAAGACTTTGAAGCAGGTAGTCTGAGGTAGTGAATGCACTAGAGTAAATGTTGGCAAATTTTTTAACATTCTGAGCCTCAGTTTTCCCAATGAAAAGAACATAGTAACATTAATGTGAGGATACAATATATTATTATAGGTAGTCTCAGCAGAGTTCCCAGTGCAGAGTAAGTGTGCAGGAAATCATGGTTATTATTATCTCCTTTTATCTATTTCTACTACTACACTATTTCTAGCACTATACTACTTTTAATGAAGTTTCAATCTTTCAAACTTTCTTCATTAGTGCAAAATCTTTCTATTAGCTAATAGTATGCACCGACATCCATAATCATTGAGCTCAATTTTGAATATAAAACAATTTAAAGAGAGTAGCAATAGCAGGAAATATCAATGTACACTAAAATGTTCTTGGAATACTTTAAGGAGTTCTTGGATTACTTAGTTGGAGATCCATAATTTAGGAATTAGGTTGTGGGCAATGGAATGTCCAAAATTCAGAATCTACATAGTTAAGGGTAATATTTTACATTTATCCTATAAAAAGAAAAATAAATAAATGAGAAAGTTTCAGAATTAAAAAAAAAGAATAAGGAAAAGAATTTCCAAGATGCATTAAACAGACTGTACAAATGAAGGTTATAATAACTCATGCATGTATGGAAGTGATTCATGTATTGTATGATCTCTTATAACTCATGCATGTATGGTACTAATAAAAGATAATTAATGCTCATAATGATCATCCTGGAAAACTGCATCTTGGCAAAATTCTTTCAGAAACAAAGAGAGAACACTAAATTATGTTCAATATTATTGTTGTGTAAATATTTTATTGTATTCTCCCTCTTTGAAGGTTTGTAATTCAACTACTGAACAATGGTTATTCTCAATTAAAAATATCCAATTAACCAGTTCCATATAGATGGTAATGTGCTGCATTCAGAATTCACATTAAAACTATGTGAGACCAACCTCTAAGTTATAAAACCATGTTTAACTCTCCTTAAGGTAATATGTTTGATATTATAGTCACAGTATTTATCCATTTATTGAAGAAGGCTTGTTAAATACTTAAAACATAAGAATAATGCTGAGAAGATACTAGATTTTAAAAAATACATACATACATCCATATAAATGTATATTATATGGATGTATGTATATACGTGTGTGTTTGTGTGAAGAGGTTTATGCAAATATATGTATATATTTGTATATGTATATTTGTTAAAAAATGTTATTTGCTCAATCATGTCCAACTCTCTACAACCCCATGGACTGTAACCCCAGGTTCCTTGTCCATGGGATTCTCCAGGCAAGTATGCTGGAGTGGGTAGTCATTCCCTTCTCCAGGGGGTCTTCCCAACCCAGGGATCAAACCTCAGTCTCTTGTATTGAAAGGAGATTCTTTACTGTCTGAGCCACCAGGCCAACCATATGTATATATACATACATATAGTATGTAACATTAATTGGTATTTTATTTGCAACTAAGAGATATTCCATTTTTGCTCTTTAGGAACTCTTAGAGTGTACCTATTTCATGTACATCTGAAACAGTTTCACATGAATGTTACATTAGGTGCTCTTTAAGGGAATGCCTGTTTAAAGATCAAATAAAATAAGTGTGTGCTAATTGATATGAACCAGATGGCCCACAGAAAGAAGACTTAGTCTCAACAGATTGTTCCACTTATTTATTTATATGCAGTACACTGAAACCCACTCCCACTCTTGTATATATCTCAGGTCCATTCTGTCCCAACTCATAAAACGCACAGTCCGTTCCCCTACCTCATCCTTCCAGACATCAAGAGCAGCTCTTCTTTTCTACCTGCCAAAAGGTTCTGACAGGAAAAATGCCCAGTTGCATCCATACTCACTTTGTCTTGTTCTTTTGGACTCACGTGCTCTTTAGGGTGAATCTAACTCCTTCCACATACACCAAGTCCTCCAGGGCATTTTGACACTTGCAGAATGTCCCATTTTGTTGGGATCTATATCTTGATACCCCACTCTTCTATCTTATTTCCTTTGTGCCTGCTAGAGTGTCCGTGCCATTATATAAAACCCAGACATCCTGAAGCTTTCTGTGTTTTACTTCTATCTGCCACGCATGCACCTAACCAGAACTGTCCAGAGAATTGTTTAAGTTAGATATCAAACCATGAAACAGATCTCAAACTCAGTGTGTTACAAGTAGCCCCTGTATTAGCATTTTTAGTAGCCTCGAATTAGCATTTTTCTTGCTGTCTCATGCTCTCTAATAATCTCTCCTAGATTATTTATCTACCTATGTGTAGAGACGGAGAAGGCACTGACAACCCACGCCAGTACACTTGCCTGGAAAATCCCATGGACGAAGGAGCCTGGTGGGCTGCAGTCCATGAGGTCGCTAAGAGCCGGACACGACTGAGCGACTTCACTTTCACTTTTCACTTTCATGCATTGGAGAAGGAAATGGCAACCCACTCCAGTGTTCTTGCCTGGAGAACCCCAGGGACGGAGGGGCCTGGTGGGCTGCCGTCTATGGGATAGCATAGAGTTGGACACGACTGACGCTACTTAGCAGCAGCAGCAGCATGTGTAGAGAAATACCCATAGGAATAGAGCTTGAGCTTTAACAAATCACCATATACTGGGTGGCTTAAACCACAGCCATCTATTATTGCTCATGATTATGGAAGATGTTGGCCCAAAATCAGGGTGCTAGCTTGGTCAGGTTCTTGGGGATGGCTCCTTCCTGGTTACAGAGGAGTGTCTTCCTGTCTCTTTCACCCTCACATGGCAGAAAGAGAGCTGGCCAGCTCTCTGTCCACTTGTATAACAGCACTAATCCCCTTCAAGAGAGCTCTACCCTCATGACCTAATGACCTCCTTAAACCTTAATTTCCAAATACCATTACATGGGGGTCGGGGTATCAACATTTCAACATATGTATTTGGGGATAGCAGATATTTACAACATTGCACTATGTAAAATTCCTTTTTTTTAAAAACAATTGGTATGGCTGTGTGCCAATAAAACTTTATTTATGAACATTGAAGTTTGAATTCCATGTAATTTTTGCATGTCATGAAATCTTTTCTGATTTTTTTTTAAAAACTACTGTAAAATGTAAAAAACATTCTTTTTAAAACTTTTTTTTGATTGTGCTAAAAGTCATATAAAACGTACTACTTTAACCCTATTTAACTGTGCAGTTCAGTGGCACTAAGTACATTCACATTGTCGTATAACTTTCACCATCACCCATCCCCCCAAATTTTTATCTTCCTAAACTGAAATGCCATCCTCATTAAACACTAACTCCCCATCCCTCTCTTCATCTCTCCCAACCTCCTCAATCCCCTACTCCCACTTGCACTATCTCCCTGTTTTACACTTTTATTTCGTGTATATGAGAGATAGATTGAGAAAGAGACACACACAGATAGCGGTGTGAGTCCATAAAAGTCAGAAAAATGGTAAAGGAAATATAATAATTACCTATATTCCAATATAGAATTAAATCACCTCAACTTCCCAGAATATTCGATTGAAGTTTTATTTTATTCTTTTTATTGATAAATAATACATGAATACTTTGTCTTAAAAAAGAAAACAAAACCTTTAAGATAAACTTAAAACCGTCATGACCTTCAAGTCTTTATCTTGATTCTCTGCACTTACTCCTAGAGAGAACCATGATTATCAGTTTGTTTGTATTTTTCCAAACAAATGTAATACTATTTTAAAGAAAAAAGTGTACAAGTATTAATGTTTTTAAATTTATATTAACGCTAACTATATGCATCACTCACCACATTAGGTTTTTTGAGAACTATTCACAAAGATACACAGATTATTTAATCATATGAATGTATCATATTTCATTTAATTAATTACATTGCTTCAAAATTTTAATTTCAAACAATGCTGAAATAAACATTTTTTGTGTTTGTGCTCTATTATTTATCAGAGAATGACTCTGTACAGCAGATAACTACAGATAGACCCTCTGTGCAATTAAAAAATTAATTGGTAACAACATTTTTCTACAGTAATGGTATCAATTGACACTTCTGTCAAGATTGTAAGGAAGAACTTATTTCACACCCTCAATTCAATAAGTGGTGTAATCAGAATTTAACCTGTAGAAATTTTACCAAGCTGATATGCGTAGTTCAGTTCAGTTGCTCAGTCGTGTCTGACGCTTTGCAACCCCATGGACTGCAGTACTCCAGGCTTTCCTGTCCCTCTTCCCTGTCCATCACCACATCCCGTAGCTTATTCAAACTCATGTCCATCGAGTCGGTGATGCCATCCAACCATCTCATCCTCTGTCATCCCCTTCTCCTCCCACCTTCAATCTTTCCTACCATCAGGGTCTTNCCCATGGACTGCAGTACTCCAGGCTTTCCTGTCCCTCTTCCCTGTCCATCACCAAATCCCGTAGCTTATTCAAACTCATGTCCATCGAGTCGGTGATGCCATCCAACCATCTCATCCTCTGTCATCCCCTTCTCCTCCCACCTTCAATCTTTCCTAGCATCAGGGTCTTTTCCAATGAGTCAGCTGTTTGCATCAGGTGGCCAAGATATTCGTGTTTCAGCTTCAGCATCAGTCCTTCCAATGAACACCCAGGACTGATCTCCTTTAGGATTGACTGGTTGGATCTCCTTGCAGTCCAAGGGACTCTCAAGAGTCTTCACAACACTACAGTTCAAAAACATAAATTCTTCAACACTCAGCTTTCTTTATAGTCCAACTCTCACATCCATACATGACTACTGGAAAAACCATAGCTTTGACTAGATGGACATTTGTCAGCAAAGTAATATCTCTGCTTTTTAATATGCTGTCCAGGTTTGTCATAGCTTTTCTTCCAAGGAGCAAGCATCTTTTAATTTCATGGCTGCAGTCACCATCTGCAGTGCTTTTGGAGCCCAAAATGATATGCTAAATAAACTCATTGTCTCAATTTGCAGCTACTGACACGATTATATTGCTTTTATCTCATAAACTGTAACATACTGTGTTAAAAGACTTTCTAACTTGAAATAATACCTGGGATAAACTGGTTTTTTTGGTCTGTGACATATTTTTAGCACATTCATTTTACATTTAGTACAGTCTTTTAAGAGTTATGTGAATTGTTTTATATGTATGTAAGTGACATTGGCCAATAATATCATTTTCTTATAGCATCCATATTCTATTTATGCTTCAAGATTATACTCATTTCATAAAATGTACCTTATTTCTTCCTAGACTGGAAGAAATTAAATAAGCCTGGAGCTTTCACTCCCATAAGCAGATCTAGCGTTCTGCTATTGAAGGTAAATTGAAAGACATTTATTATTTTAAGTACATTTTTTTTAAAGTGCATATTGGTCTATGCAGGTTCTTTTCTTCTTAGATGAATTTTGATAATGCATTTTTCTTTTTTTTTAGCTTTATTTTTTATTTTTTATTTTTTTAGAGCTTCCATTTTACTTTATTCTACTTTACAGTACTCTATTGGTTTTGGCATACATTGACATGAATCTGCCACGGGTGTACACGAACTCCCAAACATGAACCCCCCTCCCACCTCCCACCCCACATCATCCCTCCAGATCATCCCCATACACCAGCCCCAAGCATCCTGCATCCTGCATTGAACATAGACTGGCAATTCATTTCTTACATGATAGTATACATATTTCAATGCTATTCTCCCAAATCATCCCTCCCTCTCCCTCTCCCTCTCCTTCTCCCTCAGAGTCCATAAGTCCGCTCTACA
>SJYX01012111.1:70440-160813 GCA_006410675.1 Oreotragus oreotragus
TCATGCATTGGAGAAGGAAATGGCAACCCACTCCAGTGTTCTTGCCTGGAGAATCCCAGAGATGGAGGAGCCTGGTGGGCTGCCGTCTATGGGGTCGCACAGAGTCGGACACGACTGAAGTGACTTAGCAGCAGCAGCATCCATGAAATAATGCTTTGGAGCATCTATACTCTAATATAATCATATTACTTTCTATCTTTGTGATATTTACTCATAACTTCTCTTTTCTTAATCACAGAAATGTTTTCAATTTTGCTAGTCTTATGAGAGAGTTGGTTTATTTATTGACTGACTCTGATTTAATGCATATTCTACTTCATTAATCTATCTTTTTCTCTTCAGTATTTCCTTTCTTCTATTTTCTTTGGATTTATTTTTATGTTCTTTCCTAAACTTCTTGATTCAAATGCTTAGCTTGTTTTTTCAACCATTCATATTTTCTGAATGCATTTACTGCTATAAATTCCTCTTTGATTACTGCTGCATGCCACAAATTTTATATGCATTTTTGTTGAAGCTGAGTTACAAAAGATTTTATTTTTAGTTTTTTCGGTAACTAAAATTACTTAGGAGTGTGACTTCTAGAATCCAAATTCATGGTATGTTTGACTATCATTAGTGGTAAATTTGGGGGGGCTACTATTTTATTATTGATATCTTTATTTACTAGATGTGATTGGTGAATATAGTCTGTGAAAAATGACTTCTCTGATGATCTCGTGGTTAAGAATCTTCCTGCCAATCCAGGGGACACAGGTTCGATCCCTGCTTTGGGACGATCCCACATGCTGCAAGGCAACTAAGCCCATGTGCCACAACTCCTGAGCCTGTGCTCTAGAGCCTTGGAACCATACCTTCTGAACCCATGCACCTAGAACCTTAGCTCCACAAGAGAAGTCACAGCAGTGAGAAGCCTGAGCACCACAGAGTGGTCCCCACTCACCACAACTAGGAAAAAGCCCACATGTAGCATCAAAGACCCAGTGCAGCCAAAAATAAAGAAATAAATCATTTTTTAAAAATCTGTGAAAAAAATGCTTAAAATTTGTCATTTTCTTATGGTGTTGGAGAAGACTCTTGAGAGTCCTTCGGACTGCAAGGAGATCCAACCAGTCCATTCTGAAGGAGATCAGCCCTGGGTGTTCTTTGGAAGGAATGATGCAAAAGCTGAAACTCCAGTACTTTGGCCAACTCATGTGAAGGGTTGACTCACTGGAAAAGACTCTGATGCTGGGAGGGATTAGGAGCAGGAGGAAAAGGGGACAACAGAGGATGAGATGGCTGGATGGCATCACCGAGTCGATGGACGTGAGTTTGAGTGAACTCCGGGAGATGGTGCTGGACAGGGAGGCCTGGCATGCTGCGATTCATGGGGTTGCAAAGAGTTGGACATGACTGAGTGACTAACTGAACTGAACTGAACTGAACCCCATTAGATTTAGCTCTGTATATTTTGAGACTTTATAAATATTTTTCTCTATATATATTACACACATACACACACACACATATATATAATTTGCACACATGTGAATTCAAGGCTGACATTTTGTGTTGCATCACTGCATTTGGTTGCCTTTTTTCCTAAGAATTGTGCTGTTTAACCTCATTTCACACCTTTCCACATTAATTCTATATTTTATTTTGCCTGATGTTAGTTTTATCATGTAACTTTCTCTTTGTTGATCTTTCCATCTTTTTGGAGTTGCTTGGCCTTAGTTGTGTTCTTTACAAACTTTGTGTGACTATGTTATGTGGGTTATTTTAAAATCTAACTTGAACTCACTCTGGCTTCATCATAATAATATGTTAGAGAAAGTCAAACTGAGGGACATTCTGTGGTGACTTGAAAGTGTTAAAGTTAAAAAAAAATACGGAAACACTCATGGTTTGGAGGAAGCTGGGAAGACGTGAGAACTAAAGGCAACATGGAGAGATCATGGAACAGAAAAAGAACATTGACAAAATCTTGGGGATACAGAAGGGAGTCTGTAACTCAGTTACAACACTAATGTTAATATCCTAGCATTTGATATGCATACCATGTTTACTTATATGTCAATAGGAAAGAAAGCTGAGAGAAAGGTATAGGGAACTCTGTATTTTCTTTGTTACTCTTCTGTAAATAGACTTTCATTTAAAAATGAAAGTTTACAAATGTAACTTGAGGCAATCCTCTAGTGTGTGAGGGCCCCCGCTCAATACCCACATCCTCCTGCCATTCTTAAATTCATCACTTCTATTTTATTTATTTTTGTAATTTTTATTTTTAAATTTTATTGGGATATAGTTAATTTGCAGTTGTATTAATTTCTGCTGTACAACAGAGTGACTCGGTTGTATATATATATATATATATATATATATATATATATAAAAGCATTCTTCTCAGATTCTTTTNCTTAAATTCATCACTTCTATTTTATTTATTTTTGTAATTTTTATTTTTAAATTTTATTGGGATATAGTTAATTTGCAGTTGTATTAATTTCTGCTGTACAACAGAGTGACTCGGTTGTATATATATGTATATATATATATAAAAGCATTCTTCTCAGATTCTTTTCCATTGTGATTTATCATGGAATATTGAATAGAGTTCTCTGTGCTATACAGTAAGACCTTGCTTGTCCATCCATATATAATAGCTTACATCTATTCATCCCACTTCTATTTTATGCATGAACTTTGCTGTGTGGCTGTCTTCCAGTGAGGATGCTTCTAAGACGTCACCTCAGTGGTCATCAGCATTTCTTGCCTTAGATTTATTTAACCCCTTCTGTGGTGGGAAAGATTGAAAGCAGGAGGAGAAGGGGACGACAGAAGATGAGATGTTTGGATGGCATCATCATTTCAATGGACATGAGTTTGAGTAAGCTCAGGGAGTTGGTGATGGACAGGGAGGCCTGGAGTGCTGCAGCCCCTGGGGTTGCAAAGAGTTGTACACAATTGAGCAACTGAAGTGAACTAAACTGAACTGTGATGGGTGATGTTTCCATTAACCCAATTACAAGACAACACTTTCTTTTCAAGTAGTCTAGAATGAATAGCAGTCTTAAGAAGTTTTCAGATCTGAAAAATTTGAGGCCTCATCTGGGGAGCCCATTTCAAATTTTTCCTAAAGATTTAGGCTATGTGTCTATTTGGCTTGCACCTTGGTCCTAGGGGCTTATGGTGGCTGCTGGAGACATCACTCTGTAACTATTTAGTGCTAGCTTCTACCAAGAGCCCAATTCTAATTCAGATTCCCTTAAAATAAGTAACAAATGAGGACCTACTATATATACAGTATACATATTGGGAACTATATATATATATATTCCTGTATATACATATTGGGAATTATACTCAATATATTGCAATAAACAATATTCCTGGATTAGGAAAATGATTTTGACAACAAATAAGTAAATTGAATGAGTCAGAAGATTCACCCCCATTTAACCCTTAATCATTTATTGTTCATCTTTTGCTCCTGCCTGACATAGTGGCTGAATAGAATTGTGACAAAGGGAATTACCCTTTAACCACTCCTTTATCAGAGTAGTGATTGCTTATTGTCTTTCTGGATATTTATCTCTTTGACCTGGATAACCAAGATGGTCACTCACCTAGAGCCAGACATCCTGGAGTGTGAAGTCAAGTGAGCCTTAGAAAGCATTACTACCAACAAAGTTAGTAGAAGTGATGGAATTCCAGTTGAGCTACTTAAAATTCCAACAGATGATGCTGAGTAAGTGCTATGTCAATATATCAGCGAATTTGGAAAATTCAGCAGTGGCCATAGGACTGGAAAAGGTCAGTTTTCATTCCAATTCCAAGGAAGGCAAAGCCAAAGAAAGTTCAAACTACCGTACAATTTCACTCATTTCACATGCTTGCAAGGTTATTCTCAAAATCTTTCAAGCTAGCCTTCAGAAATACGGGAGCTGAGAACTTTCATATGTACAAGGTAGATTTAGAAAAGCTAGAGGAACCAAAGATCAAATTGCCAACATCTGTTGGATCATAGAAAAATCAGGGAAATTCCAGAAAAACATCTACTGCTACTCACTGACTATGCTAAAGACTTTGACTTTGTGGATCATAACAAACTGTGGAAAATTCTTAAACAGATGGGAATACCAGACCACCTTACCTATCTCCTTGGGTATCCTTACTCAGCATCTTTGTTGCCTCTGGGATTCAGTCCTGGACCTTTCTTGCACAATACCTGCCTCCATGGGGATGACCATGCATTGAGCCCTGAGCAGATTGGCATATCCTTGGCATCTTAGTCCAGAAGCTCAATTCATTCTCACCCTCTTCCTCTTTGCCCTATATTGTTCTCCTGGTCACTTGTATTTATTGAGAATTTGACAAGTGCTATTGCAGATCCTTCTGCATTTCCCAGATCCTCTCAGATCTGTTTCTAGCATCCATCCTTCAGTTCAGATGTATCTTTATGTGAAAAGACCATGGCTAAACCTGCTTCAGAGGATGCTCTGGACATGGACGTGGCCTGGTCAGTGGAAAGGGCCCCCAGCTCATGTGTTCTCTGGTCAGGATGGCCTGAACCTAGAACCGACTGTGTGCATGACAGAAGTCCAGATCCTTCACTCTGAGGTGAGATTTACATTTCTAACTCCCCAAGGATTCCCTGAGGGGTCAGATTGAATCTGGGGCTCCCTGGGGAGGTTGCACTCTCCTCAGCTTTTTCCCTTTTGTCTCTGGCTTTTCTTTCTCTTCTTG
Source organism: Oreotragus oreotragus (assembly GCA_006410675.1). NCBI lineage: Eukaryota > Metazoa > Chordata > Mammalia > Artiodactyla > Bovidae > Oreotragus > Oreotragus oreotragus. The sequence continues at coordinate 75,172 of SJYX01012111.1, forward strand.
GTTTCTCCTGAGGGCAGCTTCATGCATCACTTGCATTTGGATCTGTCGTTCAGGTTCTGCTTCTAGGGAATCTGACTGGAGATATTGACTAATACCCAACTCTTGCCCAACCTTCTTTTCCTGGTGAATCTCACTGGGTCTTGCTTTGTCTCGAAAGAACTCAGAGATGAAGTGGTAGGTAAGAAGTGGATCTATTTAGAGAGGAAACACACTCCACACACAGAGGGTGGGCCAACTCAGAAGACAAGAGAGAGCCTTGAAATGTGGTGTGGTTAAGTTTTATGGGCTGGGCGATTTCATAAGCTAATGAGTGGGAGGATCATGCCAATTATTTTGGGAAGGGGGAGGATTTCCAGAAACTGAGCCACTGCTCACTTTTTGACATTTTATGGTCAGCCTTGGAACTGTCATGTCACCTGTGGGTATGTCATATAGATGAAGTGTGAGATGAGCATATAATGAGGCTGAAGGTCTAGTGGAAGTTGACTCCCCCGCCATTCAGTTCAATTGCTCAGTTGTGTATGACTGTTTGCAACCCCATGAACTGCAGCATGCCAGGCCTCCCTGTCTATCACCACTGAGCCAGTGATGCCATCCAACCATCTTATCTTCTGTCATCCCTTTCTCCTCCTACCTTCAATCTTTCCCAGCATCAGGGTCTTTTCCAATGAGTCAGTTCTTCGCACCAGGTGGCCAAAGTATTGTAGTTTCAGCTTCAGCATCAATCCTTTCAATAAATATTCAGGACTGATTTCCTTTAGGATGGACTGGTTGTATCTCCTTGCATCTCAAGGGATTCTCAAGAGTCTTCTCCAACACCACAGTTCAAAAGCAACTGTGGTTCTTTTGACTCCCCCACCATCTTAGACCTATTTTGTTCCAATCAGTTTATGTCATGTCCTCAGGCTATGTCTTTCTTTCAAAGATTTTGCCCTGACCCCTTCACACTTGTTTCACTTCTGGTTAAGGCTTCTGTCTTAGAGAATGTCTTGCACTTTGACCCCAGGCTCTCCTCTGACCTCCTATCCTGTCTCTTAACGCAGCCATGGTACACATCCTGCATCTTCCCTGCTAACGTCAGATGTCACCTTGGAATTCTGTCCAAAAAGCTTCAAAAACCCCTTAACTGTTTTCAACTTTTTCACCTCAATAAAAAACAATAGCAATACATAATAACAAATCTGTCCCTTTAACCATTCACTCTCCCAGCCCCGCTATCTGGAGAATTTCCAGTGTAAATACAATGAAATCCATGCCACATTCTGAGCTGCTTAGTCTACTTATAGGTAACTGTACACTGATGTTTTCTTCTCTTTTCACAAAGGAGTTTTAAAGGGATTCTTTAACTATGGGGTCAGGGAAAGAGCACAGTATTATTTTTTTCTTAAGTTATTTATTTTTAATTAAGGGATAATTGCAGTATTGTGTTGGTTTTTGCCATATATCAACTTGGATCAACCATAGGTATACATATGTGTCTTGCCTCTTGAGCCTCCCTCTCAACTCCCACCTCATCCTACATCTCTAGGTTGTCACAGATCCCTGATTTGAGTTTTCCTGAGTCATACAGCAAATTCTCACTGGCTATCTATTTTACATATCTTAGTGAATATGTTTCCTTGCTACTTTCTCCAATCACCCAACCTTCTCCTTCCTACTCCCCCCTCACTGTGTCCGTAAGTCTGTCCTCAGCTACTCTCAGCATCTCCATTGCTGCCCTGCCAATAGATTCATCAGTACCATCTTTCTAGATTTCATATATATGTGTTAATAGACAATATCTGGTTTTCTCTTTCCAACTTATTTCACTCGTATAATAGGCTCTGAGTTCATCCTTACTAGCACTGACTCAAATGCATTCCTTTTATGGCTGAGTAATATTTCATGGTATATATGTATAAAAGCTTCTTTATCTATTCATCTGTCAATGGACATCTAGGTGAACACATTAGTTTGTTGTTGATCACTGGGGTATCTTGGGGCAATCATCAGTTTCCCTGGGTGTGCCTCTTGCTCCTTTGAATGACAGAACCCCAAAGTTGAACTTGGTAAATGTGTTGAAAGATGTGGTTCTTCCTTCTATTCCTTTAGGTAACAGCTTTAAATTGACTTTTCAGATGACTCTCCATTAAAAGACAGTGCTGTCTGTCTACTTCTTCCCATTACTTATGTAGACTTGAAATATGTTAACTTGATAATGTTTGACTCTCTATCAGAAAACATTAAACACAAATTTCATAAGAACAAGAACATATCTGACATGTTTGTCTTTGTATACACAGCACCACATTGCCTAGCACAGAAGGCTTCAAGAATTATGTGGTGAACAAGTTAGTGATGATTGAAATAGTAGGAAGAAGCATGCATATATCTAGACAGCCTCAATATATTCAGCCTCAATATAGATGGGTCTTCAGGGCATTATGATAAGTTAAATAAGCAAGAGAGTGAAAGAAAGATACTGCATGGTAGCACTATGATTTTAGTATGCATTTAAAATGTGGAATGGTGGGTCACATATGGTTTTAGAGATGAGACACAATCTATATTTACATCCTTGGTCTGCCATTTACTACTAAGTCAGGGTGATGTAAATTTCAGGACTGTTCCCCTTTAAAATAATATTATGCAGAATAGGGTTACAATGAAGATAGAATGAGGCAGTATCTGGCATATAGTAAGTACTCAGTAAAGATATCTGTTTAGAACTTCCTGAATAAAACACTATTCTTTTTTATGCACTATGAGGGTAAAAGCAAACTACTCAACATGAAAGGTAACAATACATACTAGTGTGAACACAATTTTATTTACCTGAACAATGATATCTTGGTTCTAAATTGTAGCAGAAAGACTGGAGATCATCCCGCCCATCATTCCACTAATCAATTTCAAGGTTAATAACCAAGATTTGCTGTTCATATTCCTTTGGCAATATAAAATAATTTTGAAACACTGTTGGATTTTAAAAGCTGCTTTGAAATTTCTACACCAAATATAACAAATAGTAAATAGAGAAACACCATTTAAAGAATGCCATGGATATGTGTGGTTCTTTTAGATCCCAATTTCCTTGCTTATCTATGGAGAAATTTGAGCTGTATGAATTTTATTTTACTTAACCTTAACCTTCTCCCTGTACCTTGTTTTTATCATAACTGGAAAGCAAGTAGTTTGGCTAGTTTCTGTATATGTTTGCATTTGAAGAAAATGTTACTTGAAAAGGTCCAAAGTTTCTGTAGTCTGGTGACTCTTCCCTACCTGTTTGTTCTCTTATTAACTCTAAAAGCTGTTTGGTAGCAAGTGTTCTAAAGATGCCTTTACCTGAGTTTGTGGCTGTTGTATTCCGAATACAATAAATTCTGTCTTCATCTCATTCTGTTTCTGCTTTAAAAGGGGCTTTAATGTATACTGAAGCATTTTAAGTGATTCTTTCTATCTTCTGTTTAGAAGTTGAAGAAGGAAATTTTTTAATATTTGGAAATGGCAACTCAAAGAGAATTTTGATGGTTGGTGTCAGCTGCACAGCAGTGCTGAACAAAGGTTAAAATAACAGAGAGTGTGATTTCCACTTATACTTGTAAGGAAGTGTCAATTACAAATTGGCACTTGCCATGGGCACTTGCCATTTGCCTCTACAAGGATTAAATCATGTGCTACTGCAGCTGCTGACCATTAACACCTGAACTCCTTAAAGAGCAGAAATGCAAAGAGCAGTTTTGGAGAGCAGAAATGAAACACTCTTTGCTCAGGGAAAGATGACAGAATAAGTCCTTAGATAGCTAGATATTTTCAGGAGCCAATTTTATGAGCCCAATTCTTGTATCTCCTCATATCTAGAAAAGCACTAAAATCCTTCATGGTGATGACTGGTCCTCATGGCTAGCACTGTGGTCTGGGTGCAGGTTGGAAAAGAATTTCCAGACATGAGACAGAATGAGAGGGAAATAAAATTTATTAGAGTGGGAGATGCTGTTAGAACAGCGGGCCAGCTCAAGGGAGAACTGACCTTGAATGGGAGGTCTTAGTTTACTTTTATACCCAGGGTACAGGGAGTGGGATAGGGTTCTTGTGGGTCATTTGCTGATTGGATAAAGCATGTATACTGGGTGGGAGGAAGAGTAAGGCAAATGCCTCCTCCCTATGGGGTAGGAGGGGAGACAGGTTATACTTTTACATTAATAGTTACAACATAGGGAAAGGAGGGATGATAAAAGGTCTGGTTTTTCCATTCCTGCATTCCAAGATCCTTCTTGGTTTTATCTGCTCTTTCATCCTTGGGTCACCATAACTAGTAGAAACCTCCTGCAAAAAAGTATGTACTAGAATGCATGTACTCTCCCTTCACCAAAATCACATATATACTGATGTACCCACCTGTCCATTTGGAGTAGTTTCTCAGAGCTATCTGAGGTGCTGTCTCCCTGGTGCAATTCTCACTTTGCCTCAAATAAAACTTAACGTGTAACTCTCCTGTTGTGTATTTTTTTCTAAGTCAACAGAAGGTACAAGAAAAGTCTGTATTGCCTTTATTTTAATAAACTTAATTGAATCTATGCCCTCACTTTCCCTGGGTAGTGAGAAATTAAAGTTTGTCAGTACTTTCTATTTCAAAGGACCCTTTCCTTTCAGATGGTAAACTGGAGAACTTAGCGATGCTTGGCAAATATGAGAAAGAATTCCTGTCTCCAGGACATCAAGCCATTTTCTGAGGTGCATGATCTTTCAGATGCTGTGAGCAGCTCTATCTTTCCACCAGAGCCTGAGCACAGAACCTTTGCCCAACATCAAGGCCGTGGTGCTTAGGGTTCTATGTCCAGATCCTCACATGCCACCCCTTTGGGGCTTCTACCAGCCCCCAAGCCCTTCCATATTTTCCCACATCTTGTGAAGAACCCCATTCCTCACAACTCTCATGAAAAATAAATCCAAAGTAAACAAGAAACCCATCTCCATCCTTCATATCAGAGAAATTGTCTAACGGTTGAGACATTTTCAGTCTTAACTTTCCGGTGACTTCAGAACTACACCCTTCAGTGTTTGACACTTTAATTCAAAACCCATTCAATATGACCCCAGGACTAGGGCATCCTTCTGCCTCTAGGACTAAAAACCCAGCAAAACATTTCAAAGGGGGTTAGGGGTGAGAGAAAGAAAATCGTTCTCCTTCTTTAGGATTCTTCTGAAAGAGGGAGAACAAAAGCCTTCTTGTCATTAACATCCGCTCTGTGATGCATGTCAGTGAAAAGGAAGGGGAAGGAGGCATCTGAATGAGGTTTTTGTGTCTAATTTGACTGAAGTACTTTCTCAAAATTAATAAAGACCTACATAAACAGTGTGAGTTTAAAATTAACTTTCGCAGCTTCAGGTGGTTGGTTTCCTCATTTTGGTGAATACTTTTCATACTTCGGTGAAATAGAGTGTACTTGAACTGAAATTCTGCTTTAATGCCACCATCAGAAAAATGTTTTTTGGTTACATTCTTCCATATGGAGCAGCAAAAATCTCTCAGATGTGGCTCTGTTTTTAATGCCTAGTGAGAGGAAGAAAACAAACAAAAAACCAACCGACAATAAAAACAACTCTTGTCTTTCTGTCAGGACATCATAAAATTTTGTTAACTTTAATTTTTAAAAATAGCTGTCCAACCATTCACAGTCACATAAAATACCTAATTAGTGTGGCCAAAAAGAATTTGAACTAGGATGTTTGTGGGCTAGAAATTCTTTTATGGAACTCATTAGTGGTATCAGACCCCAAAATATTTATGATGTCATAAAACTGCTGGGAAAAGAGATGGTATTTAGTGCAGTTGAGGGTTCATTTGGGCCTCAAAGCACTTTCACGGCCTTGAACTTTTCTCAAGCTGTACTGTGGTAGCAAATGATGCTGTTGCACCAGAGTTTATGGTGTGAGCGGAATTTATACAATGTTCAAGGAATAGCCTTTGAAATGAACAGAAGGCTATAATCATAGCACATAATATGTAAGTGATTGAATCAATGTAAATTCTTCTAAGATAGAGAAAGCATGTTTCTCCTATAAAGTCATAGAATTTCTCCTTTATTAGGATTCTCCTCTCTGGTGGACAGGATGATCTCTCTGCTCTGCACTCCTTTCTCCCTCCTTCTCCCTGGTCACAGCATCACACACCCACTAACTCCTGGCTTTAGTGGTGAGTCCCATATCCAATCCCTATTATTTCTTCTTTCCTGGACACAGGCACTGGGTTAAAGCTGGACATGTGACCTAAGCAAGTCAATAAACATATATCTTAAATCTTCAAATGTTTTGTTGGAAAGTTGGAAAAAAAGAAAAAAGTGTTTCTGCTTTGGCTAGAGGAAACACAAGTTGCTACCACCATGAGACTTCATCTTCTTAAAAAAATGAAGTATAGTTGATTTACAATGTTATATTTGTTTCTGGTATACAAAAAAATGATTTATATATTCATATACAGCAGTGGCACTCCACTCCAGTACTCTTGCCTGGAAAATCCCATGGATGGAGGAGTCTGGTAAGCTGCAGTCCATGGGGCCGCTAAGAGTTGGGCACGACTGAGCGACTTCACTTTCGCTTTTCATTTTCAGGCACTGGAGAAGGAAATGACAACCCACTCCAGTGTTCTTGCCTGGAGAATCTCAGGAACAGGGAGGCTGGTGGGCTGCCGTCTATGGGGTTGCACAGAGTTGGACATGACTGAAACAACTTAGCAGCAGTAGCAGCATATCTTTTATACACATATATCGTTCAAACATCACTGCCTTGTCATGGCAAAGGGGCTTGTGCAACTCAGTGAACCTATGAACCATGCCAGGCAGGGCCACTCAAGACGGGTCAAGTGATGAGTTCTGACAAAATGTGATCCAGTAGAGAAGGAAATGGAAATCCACCCCAGTATTCTTGCCTAGAGAACCCCAAAGACAGCGTGAAAAGGCAAAATACATGATGCTAGAGGATGAGCCCCTCAGGTTGCAAGGTGTCCAGCATGCTACTGGGGAAGAGTAGAGGGTAATTGCTAACAGCTCCAGTAAGAATGAAATCAACTGGGCCAAAACAGGAATGACACTTAATTGTGGATGTGTCTGCTGGTGAAAGTAAACTCTGATGCTGTAAAGAACAATATTGCATAGGAATCTGGAATGTTACATCCATGAATCAAGGTACACTGGACATGGTCAAGCAAGAGATAGTAAGATTGAACAGCGACATCTTAGGAATTAGTTCAGTTCAGTCGCTCAGTTGTGTCCGACTCTTTGTGACCCCATGAACTGCAGCACACCAGGTTTCTCTGTCCATCACCAACTCCTGGAGCTTGCTCAAACTCATGTCTTTTGAGTCAGTGATGCCATCCAATCATCAAATCCTCTATCATCCCCTTCTCCTCCTACCTTCAATCATTCCCAGCATCAGGATATATTCTAATGAATCAGTTCTTCACATCAGGTAGCTAAAGTATTGGAGCTTCAGCTTTAACATCAGTCCTTCCAATGAACACCCAGGACTGAGCTCCTTTAGAATGGACTGGTTGGATCTCCTTGCAGTCCAAGGGTCTCTCAAGAGTCTTGTCCAACCTACAGTTCAAAAGCATCAATTCTTCAGCACTCAGCTTTCTTCATTGTCCAACTTTCACATCCATACATGACTACTGGAAAAACTATAGCTTTAACTAGATGGACCTTTGCTGGCAAAGTAATGTCTCTGCCTTTAAATATACTGTCTAGGTTGGTCATTGCTTTTCATCCAAGGAGCAAGCATTTTTAATTTCATGGCTGCAGTCACCATCTGCAATGATTTTGGAGCCCAAGAAAATAAAGTCTCTCACTGTTTCCATTGTTTCTCCATCTATTTGCCCTGAAGTGATGGGACTGGAAGCCATGATCTTTGTTATTTGAGTGTTGAGTTTTAAGCCAGCTTTTTCACTCTCTTCTTTCACTTTCATCAGTCTTTAGTTCCTCTTTGCTTTCTGCCATAGAGTGGTGTTATCTGCATNCTAGGTTGGTCATTGCTTTTCATCCAAGGAGCAAGCATTTTTAATTTCATGGCTGCAGTCACCATCTGCAATGATTTTGGAGCCCAAGAAAATGAAGTCTCTCACTGTTTCCATTGTTTCTCCATCTATTTGCCCTGAAGTGATGGGACCAGAAGCCATGATCTTTGTTATTTGAGTGTTGAGTTTTAAGCCAGCTTTTTCACTCTCCTCTTTCACTTTCATCAGTCTTTAGTTCCTCTTTGCTTTCTGCCATAGAGTGGTGTTATCTGCATATCTGAACTTATTGGTATTTCTCCCAGAAAGCTTGATTCTAGCTTGTGAACTTAGGAATAAGTGAACTAAAATGGACAGGAATGGATGAATTTAATTCAGATGACTACTGTATCTACTATTCTGGGCAAGAATCCCTTAGAGCAAATTGAGAACCTTCATAGNAAGTCTCTCACTGTTTCCATTGTTTCTCCATCTATTTGCCCTGAAGTGATGGGACCAGAAGCCATGATCTTTGTTATTTGAGTGTTGAGTTTTAAGCCAGCTTTTTCACTCTCCTCTTTCACTTTCATCAGTCTTTAGTTCCTCTTTGCTTTCTGCCATAGAGTGGTGTTATCTGCATATCTGAACTTATTGGTATTTCTCCCAGAAAGCTTGATTCTAGCTTGTGAACTTAGGAATAAGTGAACTAAAATGGACAGGAATGGATGAATTTAATTCAGATGACTACTGTATCTACTATTCTGGGCAAGAATCCCTTAGAGCAAATTGAGAACCTTCATAGTCAACAAGAGTCCAAAATGCAGTTTCTGTGTGTGTGTTAAGTCACTTCAGTTGTGTCCAACTCTTTGCCATCCTATGGACTGTAACTTGCCAGGCTCTCTGTCTATAGAATTTTCTGGGCAAGAATACTGGAGTGGGTTGCCATGCCTTCCTTCAGGGGATCTTCCCAAACTAGAGATGGAACTCATGTCTCTTAAGTCTCCTGCATTTGAAGGCAGATTCTTTACTACCAGAGCCCTTCCTGCATTGGAAGGCAGATTCTTTACTACCTGGGAAGTCCCCCAAATGCAGAACTTGGGTGCAATCTCAAAAAAGACAGAATAATCTCTGCTCATTTCCAAGGCAAACCATTCAACATCACAATAATCCAAGTCTATGCCTCAGCCACTGATGTTGAAGAAGCTGAAGTTGACCAGTCCTATGAAGACCTATAACACTTCTAGAACTAGCAAGAAAAAAAAAAAAAAGATTCCCTTTACATCATAGGGGATTGGAAAGTGGGAAGGAGATGAAAAAGTGGGAAGTCAAGAGATACATGGAAAACAGGCAAGTTTGGCTTTGGAGTGAAAAATGAAGAGGGCAAAGGCAAAGAGAACAAACATAGTTTTGTCAAGAGAACACATTGGTCATAGAAAATACCCTTTACCAACAACACAGCAAGCGGCTGTACCTATGGAGATCATCAGATGTCAATACTGAAGTCAGATTGACTATATTTTTTGCAGCTAAAGATGGAGAAACTCTATACAGTCAGTGAAAACAAGACCTGGAGCTAACTGTGCCTCAGATCATGAGCTCCTTATTGCAAAATGCAGGCTTAAATTGAAATTAGGGGAAACAACTAGCCTATTCAGGTATGACTTAAATCAAACCCCTTACTGATTATACAGTGGAGGTGAGGAATAGATTCCAAGGATGAGATCTAATAGACAGACTGCCTGGAGAACTATGGATGGAGGTTCATAACAATGTACAGGAGGCAGTGACCAAAGCCATTGCAAAGGAAAAAAAAGAAAAAAGAAAAAGTCAAAGTGGTTGTCTGAGGAGGCTTTGCAAATAGCTGAGGGAAGAAGAGAAGTGAAAGGCAAAGGAGAAAGGGAAAAATATACTCAACAGAATGTAGAGCTCCAGAGAATACCAAGGAGAGATAAGAAGGCCTTCTTAAGTGAACAAGACAAAGAAGAAGAGGAAAACAATAGAATGGGAAAGACTGAGATCTTTTCAAGAAAATTAGTGTTACCAAGGGAACATTTCATGCCAAGGTGGGCACAATAAAGGACAGAAACAGTATGGACCTAACAGATGCAGAAGATATTAAATAGAAGTGGTAAGAAAAGGCATTAATGACCCAGATAACCACAGTGATTTGATTGCTTACCTAGAGTCATACATCAGGAAATATTACTAGAAGCAAAGCTAATGGAGATGATGGAATTCCAGCTGAGCTACTTAAAATCCTAAAAGATGATGCTGTGCAAGTACTGCACTCAATATTTCAGCAAATTTAGAAAACTCAACAGTGATCACAGGATGGGAAAATGTCAGTTTTACTTCAATTCTAAAGAAATCCTAAAGAAGGGTAATGTCAAAGAATGTTCAAACTACCATACAATTGCACTCAGTTCACAGGATAGCAGTATGTGAACCAAGGACATCCAGATGGACAAGCTGGGTTTTAAACAAGCAGAGGAACCAGAGATGAAATTGACAATGTTTGTTGGATAGTGGAGAAAGCAAGAGAATTCCAGAAAAAGACATCTATTTCTGCTTCATTGACTATGCTAAAACTTTTGACTGTTTGGATCACAACAAACCGTGGAAAATTCTTTAAAAGTTGGGAGTACCAGATCACCTCTGTCTCCAGAGAAACCTGTATGGATGTCAAGAAGCAATAGGTATAATGGGACTTGAAACAATGACTGGTTCTAAATTAGGACTCTCCTAATTTTGAAATATTGCCACCTTCTTTATTTAACTTCTATGCATAGTACATAATGCAAAATGCTGGGCTAGATGAATCACAAACTGGAATTAACATTGTCAAGAGAAATATCAACAGCCTCAGAAATGCAGATGACACCACTCTAATTTCAGAAAGTGAAGACGAACTAAAGAGCCTCTTGATGAGCATGAAAGAGGAGAGTGAAAAAGCTGGCTTAAAACTCAGCACTAAAAAAATTAAGATCATGGCATTTGGTCCCATTCCTTTATGACAAACGGGAAAAAATTGAAAGCAGTAACATATTTTACTTTCTTGGGCTCCAAAATTACTGTGGACTGTGACCAGCCATGAAAATTAAAAGACGTATGTTCCTTGGAAGAAAAGCTATGACCAACCTAGACAGTGTATTAAAAAGCAGAGACATAACTTTCCTGAGACAGGTCCATATAGTCAAAGCTATGGTCTTTCTATAGTCATGTATGGATGTGAGAATTGGGCCATAAAAAAAGCTGTATGCTGAAGAATTGATGCTTTTGAATTGTGGTGCTAGAGAAGACTCTTGAGAGTCCCTTGGACTGCAAGGAGATGAATTCAGTCAATCCTAAAGGAAATCAATCCTGAGTATTCATTGGAAGGACTGTTTGCTGAAGCTGAAGCTCCAGTACTTTCCACTTGATGCAAAGAGCCAAGTCATTAGAAAAGCTCCTGATGCTGGGAAAGATTGCAGGCAAAAGGAGAAAGCGGTGGCAGAGGCTGAGATGGTTAGAGAGCATCACTGACTCACTGGACATGACTTTGAGCAAACTCTGGGAGACAGTGGAGGACAGCGGAGCCTTGTAAGTTATAGAACATGGGGTCACAAGGACTCACACATGACTTAGGGACTGAACTACCTAAGACAATCTTCCTGGACACGGAACAAACCTAAATGTCCATTGACAGAAGAATGGATAAAGAAGATCTATATAGATATCTATCTATCTATAGATAGTAGAATGATACAAAGCTGCAAAAAGACAAAATCGTTTAGCTTCATCTTCTTCGGCATTAGTGGTTGGGGCATAGACATAGGTTACTGTGGTATTGAATGGTTTGCCTTGGAAACGAACTGAAATCATTCTGTAATTTTTGAGACTACATCCAAATACTGCATTTTGGACTCTTCTGTTGACTATAAGGGCTACTCCATTCCTTCTAAGGGATTCTTGGCCATAATGGTTACCTGAATTAAATTCACCCATTTCCATCTATTTTAGTTCACAGATTCCTAAAATATCAGTGTTCACTCTTGTCACCACCTGCTTGACCTCATCCAATTTACCTTGATTCATGGACCTAACATTCCAGGTTCCTATGCCATGTTGTTCTTGAGCAAACTCAGGGAGCTAATGAAGCACAGGGAGGACTGCTATGCTACAGTTTAGGGGGTCACAAAGAGTCAGACAGGATTTCATGACTAAACAGCAGAAAACAAAATGCCATTTGCATCAACATGGATGCAACTAGAGATTATCATATGAAGTGAAGTAAGTCTGACAGAGAAATATAAATATGATATCACTTATATGTGTAATCTATTTTAAAAAAGGGAGAGAGAAGATTTCATCTTAAGTCTTAGATGACAATGATTAGGTCAATCAGATCCTATTGTAAATCTGGTATTATAGTTCTATGAGTCAATATAGTTATTTTATTTTTAAGGCATGTGGAAACAAAGTTTTGCTGTTGCTATTTGTATAATACTTCATGAACCAAACAAATTATTTTTTTTTTAAGAAAAAGAAACTGTTCTTCAATCCTCTTTCATTCAGATATAAGAATTTAAGCACTACCCTGTTAAAGTAGATTAATATTTTCAGTCTTTAATATTTATGTATTTTTCTGCCCTTCAAATAAGAGCTTTCTAAAATGTATGACAGAGCTGTAGCTATTGTCCTGAATATCCAGAACCCTTGCAGTGACCTCTTTCTGATCTCTGTTAAAGCAGAAGTGAATCTTAACCCCCACAGCAAAGTTTCACGGGGAATTAGGGCAAAGGTTACATCTTAGCAGGACAAGCTAAATTGGAATACTAGATTCATTTTTTTAGTAAGTACTTTATGTCCTTTTTCCCAGGAATTTTTGACCATCTTCTCTGTAGTATCCTGGTTCCTGCTATGCTGTGTTTCTTCAATTCTCTCTGTGTGTCTCCTGGAAATTCAACTCTACTCCTTTTAAAAAATAAGTAGAACTTACTTTTCTCTGCCTCTTCTTAGCTATAGATCCACTTTTGCACATTCAAAGACTTGTTAAAGTGCTCTGTCAAAGAAAACATTAATCCAGCTCAGCCTTACATTTTGCAGTTCAAAACTGGCAGAGACTTTGAGATTGAAATCTTTCTTATTTTGCATTTCTACAGGTCTCTGCGGGGGAAAAATTTTTATCTTCCCTGTCATTAGAATCATGCCTCTTCTTTTTTGAGGAAAAGTAACTTCCTATAACATTTTATTCCTTCATTGCAACAAATTGTTTCTCTCACTAAAATCGGTGCTTTCTGAAGGCAAAAACTATCACATTAACCTCAATTTCACTGGTGCTCAACATACATGACCAATCATATTTATTGAATGGATTAAAATGTAACTGAGCAATAAAAATTTCAATATATAAAGAATTTAAATTGACTTAATCAAATATAAGCATTTGTACAATCCACCCAAGTATTATATTCACTTATTATTCTCCATGTGATATCTTTAAAACAATTTTTTTATTGGAGCATTGTTGCTTTACATTGTTGTGCTATTTTCTGCTGTACAGCAAAGTAAATCAAGCATATGTATATTTGTATCCCCTCTTTTTAAAATTTCCTTCCCACTTGGGTCATCACAGAGTAGTACCTCAGTGTTCATTACAGTACTATTTACAATAGCCAGGACATAGAGATAACCTAAATGTCTATTGACAGAGGAATGGGTAAAAAAGATGTCACACACACACACACACACACATATATATAATTAAATATTACTCAGTCATAAAGAGCAAAATAATGCCATTTGCAGAGATATGGATGGACCTGGAGACTATCATACAGAGTGAAATAAGTCAGAAAGAGAAACACAAATATTGTATATTAACACAAATATGTAGAATCTAGAAAAACGGTGTAGATCAACCTATTTCCATGTGAAATATTTCTAAAATTATACTGTTCATTATTTAATATTATTTGTATTAGAATTCCTTAGGATAACTGCTCCACTCATAAAGCTTTTTATAAATTATGTTTGCTATATTCCAGGAAAAAAAAAACTACCAGAGGATTTTTTTAATACTTATTAGTCTATATTGAAAACAACGGCAAATTTGCGTCTTTCTACGTCCAAAGGTACGATTGTATTCCTATTAATAACGTTACATCTGAGAAAGTAATTTCAAAAGATCAGAATAATTTCAAGTTTGGTCATAGGAAAGGTAACTAATCCCTTAAAAGCTGACTCCAGTAGTATAAAATGTGTTTCTCCAGGTCTCTTCAGGCTATGAATTCAAATTTGGTAATTTTTAATAATAATGTTCAAAATTTCATTGGCTTTTGTCTTCTGCAAAATACAGTATTTTGCCCCAAAGTACTGTACTTTGAGAGTCTCTGGTGTTATCTCTTGGGGGCTCACAAAGTCCTGCCCAGGTACCCGACTCTGGCCCTTTATCAATCCCTCATGGATAACGAAACCATTTTACAATGTACATTTCTCACCTCTGATGCTAGTGCACTATGTGAGGGTATCTACGTGCTTTAGGAGGTGTTCCTATAGTGACAAAGACCTCACGCTGCCAAGCTGGCATAGCACTGCTTGGCTTTTCATTCTGGCCATCATAGCAGGATCCCAGCAGAGCTGGGGAAGGGCTACTCTAGTATGTCACTGATTGCACCACAATGGCTCACAGAGACTCCTGTGAAATCATTCCTCCACTGCGTTCTCTCTCAAGGTACAATAAGTGTGTCTGTACCCAAATCAGCCAGACTAATGCTGTCTGTCTTTTTCTGCCTTTCCTCTGGGAACTATTGCCAACTGAACAATCAAACAAGCCATCTACTTGTAAACCACTGAAAATGAAAATAATGTCTTCCTCATCAATAGCTGTCATGAAGCAGTTTATCTCATATTCTACCCTTTAACTGAATCTCAATCCTGTTTAAGAAATAATGGCTCTTTTGTGCTGGATATATCTTCATTTCTTCTTCAAGTTCACTTCCTTCCCTTCTCTATCCTGTAGAAGCTCACCTCTAAGAGTGACAGTAATCATTCATAGCTTTCCTCACTCTACTTTCTGTTGACTTTAGCCAACAGGGAGCTTGCTCAGATGACTAGAGGAATAAAGCAGAGAGAGGTTAGGATATTTCTTCCTCCAGCTTCCTTCTGACAGTTCACTTCAGGTGACTTGGGTCTTTTAGCCAAAGATCACTGCACCTTTCAAAATGGCCTTCTGCTCAGAACTGTCCTTTTGGGTTCAGGTTACCTGTTTCCTCTCCCATCTCCTGCTTAAAGATGTCAACAGCTCTATGGCTACTATCCTGGATTTTTTTTTTTTTTCTATATTTTGAGGTTTCCTTTGCTCATATGCACTTTGTAAGTAAAATACCCTTGAAACATTCCTTTGTGTGTGTCATTTATTTTATGCGAGGACCCAGATAGAGAGTAATTGGTGTTGCAAATGGCCCTAGGAAACAGAACCGCATGATGGAATTCAAGGATTGGGTTGCTCACACATTTGAGGAGCAAGGGATGTGCTTTTTACAAAGTGGGTGGGTAGGACTTGGGTAACTTCTGGCAAATGGTGGTAGAGGGGGCTGGAGGGAAGTCAGGTAACTGTGGCGTTTTGTGGATATGACAGCAGCAGTGCTTTGAAATACGGGAGCTTTCCAGCTTCTTTTTCTGGTCCCACAGGACAAACACAGGGGAACTGAGAAATTAAAACCTATGAGCATACAATTCACAGTATGCATGGAGAACCAGAAAGCCTCTTTGAAGTTTGAATGAGTATCTCCTCTCATATAGTAGCAGGAAATTGGTGGCTTGGGGAAGCCTAAGTAAACAGTGTGCACTGCCAATTAAGGGCTCGGCCACAGGGCCCTAAAATAATGGAACTCTGATGTGTTGAATGAAGACACTGGCACCAACTTGGGTGAGGCTAGAAACCTAGAAATCCAACATTTTCCAGAATTCCTGTGCAAACAAAAACCTTTTAACTCTGTAAGGGAAAAGTGAAAGTCGTTCAGTCGTGTTCGACTCCTACAACACTGAATTGTAGCCCACAAGGCTCCTGCATCCATGGGATTTCCCCAGGCAAGACCACTGGAGGGAGTATTCATTCTCTTCTCCAGGGGAAGAGAAGAATTCCTGACCCAGGAATTGAACCCAGTTTCCTGCATTGCAGGCAAATTCTTTACCGTCAGCCACCAGTGAAGCACCATCCCCTATATGCAAATATATATGTATGTATGTGCTTGTTGAGTGCCTGCCTGTTAAGTTGCTTCAGTCATGTCTGACTCTACAACCCAATAGACTATAGCCACCAGGCTCCTCTGTCCATAGGATTCTCCAGGCAAGAATACTGGAGTGGGTTGCCATGTCCTCCTCCAGTGGATCTTCCCGACACAGGGATCGAACCCGAGTCTCACATCTGCATTGGCAGGCAGGTTCTTTACCACTAGTGCCACCTGGGAAGTATATCCATGCATGAAAATTTACTTCCGAAGAAGAAGCCAATTCTTTCTCACACCAACATCTTTCATTGTCTTTAGGCCAATACTAAGAGTTTTATTCTGCTGTTTCCTCAAGAGAGACACAGAAATTGCTCTGGATGTGATAATCTCTACAGCAGAACTTTAAGCAGGGTACATTATATTTATGACACTATGTAAACTGCACCTGATGAGCCAGAAGTAGCAAGCCACTAAGATGCCTTGTAAAAACATGTGTGACAGAGCATGAGAGATAAACCCCTCAGAGGTTAGAATGTCTGCCTCACAGGTAAAGTTTTTAAACATCATTGATCTGAGGTTCATTGTCGGTTTTGGCACGTAGGAAAGCCTGGTAGATCAGCTTGGATTTTGTGTACTTGGATTTTTGTGTACAAAAATGTGCAGATGATGTGTACCATATGTAGGCTTGCTGCTGTGTCATATTTATTGGTATTCACGTATAAGGCTGCAAGTTGGGCCCTAAGAAATAAACTACAACAGTAGGTGCAGGCTGCAGGGCAGGTTACTTGACATCTAGTAAACCCAATGGTATTTGAAGTGTCTGAAGCAGACAGATGCTAGTACAGAGACTATGGCAACCTCTAATAAGAGAATCACAGCACAGATGCCTGGGGTTTGAGGTAAGACCTTGTTCCCCGCTGCTTGCAACTCTTTTCCATTTCAAAAATAGTTTCTGACTTGCCACTGGGCACTAGTAGACTCTTGACTTCTGTCCACAGAATACAACATGATTTTATAACCCAATAGTCCTATCCTATCTTATCCACTGAACCATGAGACTGCACATGCACAACAGCATGCCATGCTGAAATAGAAATGGTGTGCCCTGAACTGGGGAGAGGATAAATGCATATACAATAGAGAAGTGGTTCACAGCCTACTGCAGTGTCTCTTGTATTCTCTTGTCCAGTAACCATAGCAAAAGAAAACTCCACAAGTTCTAAAAAGGGAAGACCAGAAGGGACTCACATCCTGAAGGAATGAAAGTTTGGGTTCTATACATCAAAGAAAGACTTCTGACTAGCTGAAGTGCTTACAGAAGTAATGTGAAGGGTTTGACTGGTGGCTCAATGGTAAAGAATCTGCCTGCCAATGCAGAAGACATGGGTTTGATCCCTGGTCCAGGAAGGTCCCTCATGCAATGGAGCAACTAAGCCCATGTGCCACAACTACTGAACATGTGCTCTAGAGTCTGGGAACTACAACCACTGAGCCCACATGCCACAAATACTGAAGGCTTTGTGCCCTAGAGTCTGTGCTCTGCAACAACAGAAGCCACTGAAATGAGCAGTCCAAGAGCCACAGCTAGGAAGTAGTCCCTGCCGGCCACAAGAGAAAGCCCATGCAGCAGTGAAGACCCGGCACAGTCAAAAACAAAGAAACAAGTTTAAAAAAACTAATGTGTCTGGCTGATTCATGTTGATGTTTGGCAAAAACCAACACAATTCTGTAAAGCAATTACCCTTCAATTAAAAAATAAATTAATTTTTAAAAAATAATGTGGAAAAGGAGAGAGTGAAGAAAGAGGCTATGACTACATATTAAAATCTACTAATCATATGCAGATTTGGAAACCTTTGTAGCTATGTTTTACACTATTTATTTGTTTCTTTTCTTCTCCTTTGGTCCCCTCTTACATGATATGAGAAATACAGGGGAGGTCTGCTGAATAATTTTGGTTAGCAGCTTGCCCTTCTAATTTCTGCTTTCACCCATTGAGTGAGAATAAAATGTATTTTTTTTAAAAAAAGAAAACGTTTTTTGATAGTTGGAATTTGATATTGTGATTATATACTTTAGTTCAAATACTTTGTAAATTGATAACATGAAAAGACAAATGTTGAAAACTCTATTGAACGTTCTGGAAAGAACCAGTCACACAAATAGGCACAGAATTTTATTTTGGTTAAGAGGGAGTAAGGTTATCATAAAATACTAGAAAAAAAATCCTAAAAATGGAAAAGGACTTAGTGTTAAATTTTTTTTCACAAATATTCTTAAATTCTTGTCCCACCTTAAAACAAAGACTGAAATTGGAAACTGTTCAGTAGAGGCATGATCAAGGTAATGGCCTGGTTCCTTCTCAGTTTAATGGAAAGGTTGTGCATTTATCAGTATGAAGTGAAAGCAGGATTTTTAAGGTATGCATATACCTTCTCTTTTTCAGGGTTTTTGCTTTAATCGCCTTATTAAAAAAGCAGTAACTATCATGTGAAACACCAGAGGCTGATGATTCTCAAAATTAAGTTCTAGATGTAGTCTCTTCCCTGAATCTCAGAGTTAGTGTCAAGAGCTAACACACCAGCTTGAGTTGGTGTGTCCCATAGACCCTATAAACCCAAGACCACCACCTTGCTTGCATATTTCCTTTCCAGTGTTCTCTACAGCCCATCCTGAGACAAGGCAGCATTCTCTTGGGCACTCAGCCTCCTGTCCTGGTAGTAGGATTTGTTTCTTCTTAACATTATCTCCAACACATACAAGTTCATTGATGAGCTCCACTAAGTCTTCATCCTAAATATTTTCTGAGACCAACCATTCCTTATTCTCTTAATCCAGAGTCCCATCAGCTCCACCAGAAACACAGCCTCTTACCTGGTGTCCCTACATTCAATATATTACTCCAGAGACACATTCTCCACCCAGGATACAGAATGTTCCATCTAAAATACAAATCTTAAGAACTCACCTTTTGTTCTTCTGGATCAAAATGGCAGAGTAGAAGGACATGTGTTCATCTCCTCTGAGAGCACCAGAATTGCAACAAGCTTTTGAACAATCACCCACAAAATCCACCAAAAAAGTATACCTCATATTCAAAGACAAGGAAGAAGCCACAACAAGATGCTAGGAGGGGTGCAAACACAATAAAATGAGATCCAGTATCTGCTGGATGGGTGACCCACAAACTGGAGAACAATAATGCCAAGTACTCCAATGGTTATGAAGGTTCTGAACCTCATGTTAAGCTTCTCAGCCCTGGGGATCCGGGAAAGGGACTGGGAATCCCCAGGGAACCTGACTTTGAAGTCCAGCAGGATCTGATTATAGGACTTCCACAGGATTGGGGGAAACAGACTCTACTCTTGAAGGGCATAAACGAAATCTTGCGTGTACCAAGACACAGGGGAAAGGAGCAGTTACTCCACAGGAAGCTGAACCAGACCTACCTTCTTATGGCTGGAGTGTCTCCTGTGGAGGTGTGGGTAGGCAGTGAGTGCTGCTGGGGTGGGGACACTGGCAGCGGCACTCCTAGAAGTGCCCTTTGATATAAGTCCTCTTGGAGGTACCCATTAACCCTACTATATAGCCCATATACCTCAGAACTGGGTCACCTCAGGCCCAACAACTAACAGGGAGGTAGTGAAACCCCACCCATTAACAGATAATTGGATTAAAGTCTTACTGAGCATGGCCCTGCCCACCAGAGCAAGACAGTTTTACCTAGTCCCTCCCATCGGGAAACTTACACAAGTCTCTTAGTCTCATCCACCAGAGGGCAAAGAGACTAAGCAAGAACAAAAATCCTGCAGTGGCTAGAATGGAAAGCACCTTACAGAAAGCTAATCAGAATGAAAAAGCAGAGGGTTGTGTGTCAGATGAGGGAACAAGATAAAGCCCCAGAAAAATAACTAAACGAAGTAGAGATAAGCAATATTCCAGAAAAAAAATCAGAATAATGATAGTGAAGATGATCCAATATCTCAGAAACAGAATGGAGAAGATGCAAGAAATGTTTGCTAAAGACTTAAAAGAACTGAAGAACAAACAGAGGTGAGCAATACACTAGAAGGAATCAATAACAGACAAACTGAGGCAAAAAAACAGATACTTGACTTGGAGAACAGAATGGTGGAAATCATTGCTGCAGAACAGAATATAGAATAAACAATGAAAAAAAGGGAAGAAAGCCTAAGAGATCTCTGGGATGACATTAAACCCACCAACACCTGCATTATAAGAATCCCAGAAGAAAAAGAGAGAAAGAACCCAAGAAAATATTTGAAGAGATAATAGTTGAAAACTTCCGTAACATGGGAAAAGAAATAGTCAACAAAGTCCAGGAAGTACAGAGAGTCTCAGGGTAAACCCAAAGAGGGGCACACTGAGACATATAGTAATCAAAATGATAAAGATTAAAGACAGATATAAGATAAAATATTACAAGCAGCAAGAGAAAAGTAGCAAATAACATACAAAGGAACTCCCATCAGGTTGTCAGTTGATTTCTCAGCTGGATACTGAGAAATGGAAATGGAAACTCCACAAGCCAGAGGGAATGGCATGATATATTTAAAGTGATGAAAGGGAAGAACCTATAGGAAGAACCTATAACCATGAATATTCTACCCAGCAAGACTCTTGTTCAGACTTGATGGAGAAATCAAAGCTTTCCAGATGAGCAAAAGTTAAGTGCCACCAACCCATCTTTACAGAAAATGCTAAAGAAACTTCTCTAGGCAGGACATACAAAAGAAGGAAAAAACCTACAGAAAATAAACCTGAAACAATTAAGAAAATGGTAATAGGATCATGCACATTGATTATTACCTCAAATGTAAAGGGATCAAATGCACCAACCAAAAGATGCAGATTGGCTGGATGGATAAAAACATATGCATATATGCACTTCCACTTACCACATCACTCTATTTAACCTGCCCAAATTGTATGTAATTATTTTGCATAGTTAGGTTAATTATGTTTCCATTATGGCTTGCAATTGTAATTATCTTTTTTATTTTTTGACTGGCTATTGATTGTGAAAACTTATAAAATTTTTTTCTGCTAAACATTTTTTACTAATGTCATTATGTAACTATTATTCACTAAATACCACCTGGAGAAGGAAATGGCAATCCACTTCAATACTAGTGCCTGGAAAATCCCAGACAGAGGAACCTGGTAGGCTACAGTCCACGTGGTCTCAAAGAGTCAGACACGACTGAGCGACTTCACTTTCACTTTCACCATTGGAAAGTAGTACATCAAGGCTGTATATTGTCACCCTGCTTATTTAACTTATATACAGAGTACATCATATGAAATGCTGGGCTGGATGAAGCACAAGCTGGAATCAAGATTGCCAGGAGAAATATCAACAACCTCAGATATGCAGATTATATCACATTAGGGGCAAAAAGTGAAGAGGAACTAAAGAGCCTCTTGATGAAAGTGAAAGAAGAGTGAAAAAGCTGGTTTAAAACTCAACATTCAAAAAACGAAGATCATGGCATCTGGTCCCATCATTTCATGGCAAATAGACAGGAAAAAAGTAGAAACAGTGACAGATTTCATTTTCTTGGGTCCAAAATCACTGCAGATCATAACAGTAGCTACAAAATTAAAAGATGGTTTCTCCTTGGAATAAAAGCTATGACAAACCTAGATAGTGTATAAAAAAGCAGAGACATTATTTTGGCATCTAGTCAAAGCTATAGTTTTCCAGTAGTCAAGTACAGATGTGAAAATTGGACTATGAAGAAGGCTGAGCACCAAAGAATTGATGCTTTCAAATTGTGGTGCTGGAGAAGACACTTTAGAGTCCCTTGGACTGCAAGGAGATCAAAGAACTGATCCTGAAGCTGAAGCTCCAATATTTTGGCCACCTGATGCAAACAGCCAACTCATTGGAAAAGACCCTGATGCTGGAAAAGATTGAGGGTAGGAGGAGAAGGGGACGACAGAGGATGAGATGGTTGGATGGCATCACCTACTCAATGGACCATGAGTTTGAGGCAGCTCAGGGAGATAGTGAAGGACAGAGAAGGCTGATGTGCTGCAGTGTATGGAGTTGCAAACAGTCAGACATGACTTATCCACTTAACACAAGGGGAACAACAGAAAATAATAGAAGTGTATCACTATAACTACCATTTAATAGAAAAATCTGTAGTCATTTTCTAAAATCCAGATGCATATCAGATTTACCTTGAAATTTTTTGAAAAATACAAATTTCTTTGGGAGAATGACATTGAAACATGTATACTATCATGTAAGAAAGAAATCGCCAGTCTATGTTCAATACAGGATACAGAATGCTTGGGGCTGGTGCACAGGGATGATCCAGAGAGATGATATGGGGTGGGAGGTGGGAGGGGGGTTCAGGATTGGGAACTCATATACACCCGTGGCTGATTCATGTCAATGTATGGCAAAACCAATTCAGTATTGTAAAGCAAAATGAAGTAAAAATTAAAATAAAAAAAGAAAAATACAAATTTCCTGGTATTGCTTTCTTTTCTCCAAAGCTCCAGATGTGTTTCCAGTGAGCAACTGTGTTTAAAAACAACAGGACTATATTATGATCTTTTATTTTTATCTAGCTTTTCATTTTTTCTACTTCATATTCAGTGCTGCTATTTCATTTAGCTCATGTTTTCCAATTTCATTATTGTTCTTTCTCAAGCCTTTATCATGCATAATAAAAAGCTTTTGTATACATATATATAAATAAATAGTAGATATAATATATATTTTTATAAATTTCTGAATTTTTGCCTAGTGAAAAAATTTTTGATATTTTAATTCCACTGTTTGACTTAGGATGGATAGAATGCTAGATTTCTAATTTATATTCACTCAGAAATTTGATATAGTTCCATTTTGTTTTGGCATCTAATATTACTGCTAAAAGTCTAGAAAACTTATCTTAGTGTTTTTTTTTTTTTTTAATTGAATGAGGCTTGAAACTTCTAATCCAATTCTTAGAATATAAAGAAGTACTATGGTGCAAAAAAAAAAAACCCAAGAAATTAACATGTACTACAGTATTATTGATTAAAGTATATATCTTGTTCAAACCACAAAATTTTATACTAGTGTCCATTATTTTTTTTTTTTCATAACTTATCCAAGACTCTACATTGCATTTAATTACATTAAGCAGCCTCAGTTGCCTGCAACAAACTCTGGTAAATTCTCTTTTCATTTTTATTCTTTGTAAATATTTCCTAATTTTCTTTGTAATGGCTCCTTAGACACACTTATCATTTAAAAATGGACATTTATTTTNCTTTAAGCCAACTTTTTCACTCTCCTCTTTGACTTTCATCAAGAGGCTCTTTAGTTCTTCTTCACTTTCTGCCGTAAGGGTGGTGTCATCTTCATATCTGAGGTTATTGATATTTCTCCCGGCAGTCTTGATTCCAGCTTGTGCTTCCTCCAGCCCAGCGTTTCTCATGATGTACTCTGCATATAAGTTAAATAAGCTGGGTGACAGTATACAGCCTTGACGTACTCCTTTTCCTATTTGGAACCAGTCTGTTGTTCCAGGTCCAGTTCTAACTGTTGCTTCCTGACCTGCATACAGGTTTCTCAAGAGGCAGGTCAGGTGGTTTGGTAGTCACATCTCTTTCAGAATTTTGCACATTTTATTGTAATCCATGCAGTCAAAGGCTGATGCTTGCTTCAGATTTAATTTGCTCTTTTTCTAGTTTTCTAAGATAGAAACTTAAATGATTATTTTTAGATCTTTTTCCTTTCTGATATGTTCACTCAATGCTATAAATTGCCCTCTGAACACTGCTTTGTTGCATCCCACAAATTTTGATAAGTTAATTCAAAATATTTAAAAATTTTCTCTTTATACTTCCTCTTTGGCCCTTATGTTACTTCAACTATGTTGATTCCACATATGGGTTTTTCCAGTTGCCTTTCTGTTACTTATTTCTAGTTTAATTACATCATGGTCTTAGAGGAGGCGTTGTTCAGTCACCCAGTCGTGGTCGCACTCTTTGCAGCCCTATGGCTGCAGCACACCTGGCCCCTCTGGCCTCCAGTGTCTCCTGGAGTTTGCTCAAATTCACGTCTGTTGAGTCAGTGTTGCTATCTAACCATCTGCCGCCCCCTTCTCCTTTTGCCTTCAGTCTTTCCCAGCATCAGGGTCTTTTCCAGTGAGTCAGCTTTCATATCAGGTGGCCAGGGTGTTGGAGCTCTTCAGCTTTAGTCCTTCCAATGAATATTCAGGGTTCATCTCCTTTAGGATTGACTGGTTTGATCTCCTTGCTGTCCAAGGGACTCTCAGGAGTCTTCTCCAGCACCACTACATGATTTCTGTTGGTTAAAATTTATTTATATATCATAGCCCAGAATGTGGTCTACCTTGGTGAATGCTCAGTGTGAGCTTGAGAACAATGTGTGTTCTGTTGCTGTTGGATGAAGGAGTCTATGGGCTTCCCTGCTGACGCAGTGGTAAAGAATTTGCCCGCTAATGCAGGAGACACGGGAGACATGGATGGGTTCGATCCCTGGATCGGGAAGATCTCCTGGACTAGGAAATGGCAACCTGCTCCAGTATCCTTGCTTGGAAAATTCCATGGACAGACGAACCTGGTACACTACCATCCATGGGGTCACAAAGTGTCGGACACAACTGAGTGATCAAGCATGTTGAATTTTGTCAAAAGCTTTTTATATACATGTGTTGAGACGATCGTATCTATGCATCTGTTAGAGATGATCTTATCTACTTATGCATCTGTTGAGACGATTGTTCTTGTTGTGATGAATCATACTGGTTGATTTGCAGATTCTGAACTGTCCCTGTGTCTCTGGGATAAATCCCACTTGATCGTGGGGTCGGATCCTTTTGATGTATTGTTGGATTCAGTTTGCTATTTTGTTGCAGATTTTTGCATCTATGTACATAAGTACATAGATGTATGTACTAAGTACATATTGGCCTGTAATTTTCCTTTGTGTGTGTGTGTGTGTGTGTGTAGTATTTTTGTCTGGTTTTGGTATTAGGGGGATGCTGGACTCAGAATGAGTTCATAAGTGTTCTTCCTCAGCAGTTTCTTGAGCATAGTTTGAGAAGGATAGATGTTAACTCTTCTCTAAATGTTGGGTATTATTCACCTGTGGGTGTTTGGTATTATTTACCTGTGAAGCAAATCTGGTCCTTGACTTTTAAAAAATATTAGTTATTTGGCTGCACCAAGTCTTAGTTGCGACATGAGGGATCTTTAGTTGTGGCATGTGGAATATAGTTCCCCGACCAGAAATCAAACCAGGGTCCCCCGCACTGTGAACGCAGTCTCAGCCGCTAGACCACCAGGGAAGCCCCTGGTCCTCAACTTCTATTTGTTGGGGTTTTTTTGTTGTTGTTGTTGTTGTTTAATTACTGATTCAAATTCATTACTAGTAATTGGTCTCTTCATATTTTCTTCTTGCTTCAGTCTTGGGAAATTGTACATTTCTAGGTTGTCCATTTTTTTTGGCTTTTAATTGTTCATAGTAATTTCTTTTGTATTATATGGTGTTGATTCTAACATCTTTTTTTATATCTTATTTTTTTGGTTTTGCCCCTGTCTGTTTTTCTTGAGGGGTCTGGCTAAAGGTTTATCAGTTTTATCTTTGCAAAGAAACCAGCTCTACTTTCATTAATCTTTATTTTTTTAATGTCTTATTTCTTTAATATCTGCCCTGATCTTTATGATTTCCTTCCACCATTAATTTTGGGTTTTGTTCTTTTTTTAGTTCCTATAAGTGTAAGGTTAGGTTATTTATTTAAGATAAACATATTGCTATAAACTTTCCTCTTAGAACTATATTTTTGTGTCCCTTAAGTTTTGGGTCATTGTGTTTTCATTTGTCTTCAAGTATTTTTTTTAATTTTTTGTTTGATTTCCTTAGTGATCCATTGGTTGGTTAGTTACGTATTGTTTAGCTTCCAGATATTTGTGTTTTGTTCTCATAGTTTTCTAGTCTCATAGCATTGTGGTTGGAAAAGATGCTTAATATGATTTCAATGTTTTTAAGTTTACTGAGGCTTGTTTTATGTCCTAGCATGGAATCAGTCTATCCTGGAGAACGTTCCGTGAGCACCTTAACATGTAGTTTGTTGCTTTGGGATGGAATGTTCCCTCTTCCTACGTATATATAATCTATTAAGTCCATCTAGTCTAATATGTCATTTAAGGCCAGTGTTTCTGTTATTGATTTTCTGTCTGGATTGCCTGTCTGTTGATGTAAGTGGAGTGTTAAATTCCCTACTATTATTCTGTTACTATCAGTTTCTCCCTTTATGTCTGGTAATGTGTAAAGTGAAGTCACTCAGTCGTCTCCGACTCTTTGCGACCCCATGGACTGTAGCCTACCAGGCTCCTCCATCCGTGTCCATGGGATTCTCCAGGCAAGAATACTGGAGTGGGTTGCCATTTCCTTCTCCAGGAGATTTTCCCAACCCAGGGATCACACCTGGGTCTCCTGCATTGCAGGCAGACTCTTTACCCTCTGAGCTTCCAGGGAATGTTTCCTTTATGTATTTAGGTGATTCTATTTTGGTTGCATATATATTTACAGTTTTTATGTATTCTTCTTGGATTGATCCCTTGATCTGGGTCCCCAGGGTAAGCTCCAGTTGCCACCTTCCTCTTCAAGACTCTCCAAGATCAAGAGGTAGGTCTGAACCAGGCTCCTTTCATATGACTGCTTCTGCCCTGTATTCTGATGTGTGTGAGATTATGTGTGTGCCCTTTAGAATGGAGTTTGTATTTCCACAGCATTATGGGTCTCCTGAAGTAAAGCCTCTCTAGCCCTGAAAAAAGAACCAGATGTCTGATAAAGTTCATTAAATAGCTACCCCCACAATTAATGAGCCCGGAGGGAGAAGAGGGATCCCTGCCAAGCGGGTTGATGGTTTCATGCGGCATGGTCGTTAAGCTCGTGATCTAGTGGATGGGATACGCATGTTGATGAGGGCGGATTTGACTTAAATGTGCTATGTACGATGAACAACCATAGGTACTATCTACTGTTAATAGGTAACATGTACTTGCTTATATGCATGGACTCGATCATGTAATGTACTTTATACATATATGTCTATATTACATTAATTCCATGTACTTGCTTATATGCATGGACTCGATCATGTAATGTACTATATACATATTATGTCCGTATTGCATTAATTATATGGTTCTCCTGAAAGTAAAGCCCCCCTAGCCTTCAAAACCAAATGTTCTGGGCTTTTGTCCCCCTGGGCTGGGGGATTTCATGCGGGGCTCAGGTCCTTGCTGAGGGAGAATTTTGTAATTATTCTCCTGTTTCTGGGTTAGCTGCCTGGGAGTCTGTGTCCTAAGTATACCACAACTCTACCCTTCCTGTCTTGTGGTTCCTTCTTTTTAGTTGTAGATCTTTTCTTGTAGGTTCTGGCCTTTTTCACTGATAGCTGTTCTATAAATAGTTGTAATTTTGGTGTGAACCATGAAAGGAGGTGAGCTCAGAGTCTTTCTATTTCAACCTTTTGAAACTCCTTCTCCCTTCACTTTTGAAGGATAATTTCAAAGGCAATAGAATTCTAGGTTGGTGGGTTCTTTTTTCTGTCAACACTTTAAATATTTCATTCATCTCTCCTCTTGCTTTCATGGTTTCTGAGGATAAATTGAATTTTATTTCCTCTGCTTCTTTCAGGATTTTTTTATCTTTGATCTGTAGTTTCGATACTGTGTACCTAAGTGTAGGGTTTTTTTTGTTTGTTTTTGTTTAGCATTTATCTCTAAGCTTACTAGATTTGTGGTTTTGGTGTCTGACATAAATTTGGGGGAAATTCTCATTGTTTCAAATATTTGTTTTGTCCCTTTCCTCTCCTTCCAGTATTTCTGTTACACATATGTTACACCGTCTGCAGTTGTCCTACAATTCTTAGGTATTCTGGGGGTTTTGTTTGTTTACAGTACTTTTTCTCTGTTTTTCGGTTTTAGAGATTTGTAATGAGATACCCTCAAGGTCAGAGATTCTTTTCTCAGCCATGTCCAGCCTACTCATAATCCATCATAGACATTATTCATTTGTTGCAGTGTTTTTATCTCAAGAATTTCTTTTGATTCTTAGAATTCCTGTTTCTGCTAAGTTGCCCACTTGTTCTTCCATGCTGCCTCAATAGAGTCCTTAACATTTCATAGTTTTATCTCAGCCTGATAATTCCAATATCCCTCCACATCTGCCATATGACACATGTGCCATATTACATAATTTTGATATTTGCTGTCTCTTCCACCTGTGTGTCTTTAGTTTCAGTATGCCTGTACTTTTTTCCTGACAAATGAGCATGAGGAACCAAGTAAAAGGAATTAATGTAAATAGGCCTTTGGTGATGTGATGATGTGTGGGGGGGAGATGTGTATATGGCTGTGATTAGAGCTCAGCCTTTCAGTGAGCCTATGCCTCTGAATGGGCTTCCCTGGTAACTCAGATGGTAAAGAATCCGCCTGCAATGCACGAGACCTGGGTCCAATCCCTGGGTTGGGAAGATCCCCTAGTGTTGAAGACTCTTGAGAGTCCCTTGGACACCAAGGAGATCAAACCAGTCAATCCTAAAGGAAATCAGTCCTGAATATTCATTGGAAGTACTGATGCTGAAGCTGAAGCTCCAATACTTTGGCCACCTGACGTGAAGAACTGACTCATTGGAAAAGACCCTGATGCTGGGAGAGATTGAAGGCAGGAGGCGAAGGGGATGCCAGAGGATGAGATGGTTGGATGGCATCCCCGACTCGATGGACATGAGTTTGAGCCAAGCTCCAGGAGTTGGTAATGGACAGGGAAGCCTGGCGTGCTGCAGTACACGGGGTTGCAAACAGTCTGACTGATGCCTCTAGACTGTGAATTAGATGTTTCTCAGTCCCCCAGTCCACCACACTTAGGTGGGACAGGATGGCTAGAGTGGGAGGTGGGTAATTCTGTCCTCCCAGGTCAGTTTGGCTTTGTTTAAATAGTTTCTCTGAGGGTAGACTTTACTAAATAAAGCAAAATGCTCTCATGTATTTCAGAATAGTTCCTTTCCTCTTCCCGGAAACACACTGGAATTACTCATACATTCACTGTGAGAAACTGGTAGACACTGAAGAGGTAAGACATAAGTGTCCCCATCCTGCCCGTTGCATGATCGGGTTCGCCTAGAGTTGTCCACACTGAACTGCTAATGATTTGTCTATTATGGTTTGGGTTCCCTTACTCTGGCATTCGTTTCTAAAGAGTCTACTGCTGCAATATGTTGTGATTTTCTGTATGTGCCTGTCAGTCTAATTCTGGAGACAGTGCTTTGCCCTGTGACCTTACTTCCCTTATAGATCTAGGAGGAATTATTTTTAGTTAGCTTTTTACCTCCTTTTATGATGAACTAGCAGGCAATGGCACCCTACTCCAGTACCCTTGCCTGGAAAATCCCATGAATGGAGGAGCCTGGTAGGCTGCAATCCATGGGATCGCGAAGAGTCAGACACGACTGAGAGACTTCACTTTCACTTTCACGCATTGGAGAAGGAAATGGCAACCCACTCCTGTGTTCTTGCCTGGAGAAATCCCAGGGATGGGGGAGCCTGATGGGCTGCCGTCTATGGGGTCGCACAGAGTTGGACACGACTGAAGCGACTTAGCAGCAGCAGTGTATAAGCTGCTTACGTGCAGGACTGGAAACTGAAAGTCTAGGATTCTTGGTTCAAAGTAAGTTCCTTTCTCATACATTATTGTCAGAGAAGCCCGATGACAATAGTATTAACTTGTACATAACCTGTTTTTTGGCAGCTAGCAGCTTTTAGGATTTGTTAATCATGGTTATTTTGAAATTTTGCCTTTTAAAAATTCATCTGGTTCTGTGCTGTGTAGGGATGAACTCTTTTATCCTAAGAGTTTTCAGACCACCCCCTGATGCCTAAATCTACTCTACTCTGTCTCTCTACATACTTTTAGCTCCTGTCTAGTTATATATTGGAATATTTGAACCTGTATCTTTTAGCTTTCCTTGATATTTTCTCCATCTATATTTCTAGTAATGAGAGTCTTGCTTTATGGTTATCCTGCTCACAGCTTTGCTCTTAAGCTGTACCCCTCTGGTATTTAGTCTTCATTTAACGCCTATGATATCTTCTCTGCCCTTGGGATATGGAATCACTTATCTTCTTTCTTCTGTGGATTTTTTTTTTTTTCAAGTTTTTCTTTAGGCCTTTCTTGAAGTATTTTGGTGATTCATAGTTGTAATTTGCTTAGTTGATCATTTAGTTGCTGATTAGAGACTCTCTTTGTGGAAGTTGTTCTGTTTATCACAGCCAGTGATGGGATACGTAGGTTGTGCTTCCAGGCAAAGATATATCAGTAGTTGAATTCTGGATATAGGCTTTTATTCCTCTTGAGGGTAAGCGAGCACCTATGAGGCACTGCCCTGCTTCTCCAGCTCCAATGGCTTCACCCACTGGTAGGGTATAGGCTGGGTGTAAACACCACATCAATACCCAACTTGGCCCATGGTTGGGGGATGGGACTGGTCTAGCTATTCTGAGTCAGCTCCCTAATGAACCACTCTGCCAAGTATTCATGGGCACTCTCCTGCTTTTTGTATCTGTTGATTCTGGGCTCCAGCCCATTCCTCTATCTGTTTAGTATTGTGATTTTCTCTCATTTTATTTGCCTATAGCCTTAATCCCATCTGCACGCTATCTTTTTGGCATTCCTCACAATTTCAGTTCCATTGCTAGCCCTCTCATTTTCAGTACTATAGCATATTTCTTATTTTTCTTCTACTCGAGCACCTTACAGAATTTAGGGTTGAGAGAGTAGACGCTTCTGTTCCACCTACCACCTTCATCCAGGCTCACTGCTGCTGCTAAGTCGCTTCAGTCGTGTCTGACTCTGTGTGACCCCATAGACGGCAGCCCACCAGGCTCTCCCACCCTGGGATTCTCCAGGCAAGAACACTGAAGTGGGTTGCCATTTCCTTCTCCAATGTGTGAAAGTGAAAAGTGAAAGTGAAGTCGCTCAGTCATGTCTGACTCTGAGCAACCCCATGGACTGCAGCCCACCAGGCTCCTCCATCCATGGATTTTCCAGGCGAGAGCACTGGAGTGGGTGCCATTGATCCAGGCTCACTACTACCATGTTAGTTTATGTAACAACTAATTTTTGTACTGTTCCTTTTGCTCCAGTTAATTTTCTTGAAAAGAACTAGTATTGCAGTGGCTCCTGAGCTGGTCCTATAGTTACAAAATGTGCTGTACTATTAGCCATTCACAGAAAGTATTATTTACAAGGAATTATTGAAATACCAGCTCTTTTCTCTGCTTCCTAGTATGCACAACTTTGTGATGAACCTACAGATACTCAAAAGCAAATCCTACTAGTGAATACCCTTAGGGGTCACAAAATAGTATTCAGTAATAACCTATTTTATTTGCACTGAAAGATTAGAGACAATAAATCTTAAAAACTACTCAGTTGGTCAGCATCATGGTAGGGTAAGACATTCCTTTTTGTCCCTCCCTTTTTAGCAATGAATGCTAAACTCCTGTCTCCTCTACTCTGTAGCCAGGTCCTTGTGCACTTTGGGGTGCAGCTGCGAGAATAAGGCAAGTGAACACTCAGAAAAATACACCAGGATTGGTGGGCAAGAGAGCGACCACAAACTGGAGCTATAGCGCCATCTTCTGGAAAACAGGAGATTTCCTGCAGCCAGTCAGCCGAGTGGTAAGAACCAGAGAAGACATAAAAGCTTAAAGAATTCGGCCACAAGAGGGAGCCAAAAGAGTGCCGTGGGTATTCCTATACAAAGGCAAAGAAATCGCCGTACGTAACAGCCCCAGAGAACAGTATACCCCATCTGAAGCCAACCAGTAAAGATTTAATTCATGTACTTCAGATGCGAGAGCAGCAATGCCAGACACTAAAGAACATGGACACGCCATCACCAAAAGAGTAATTTCCCAGTAACTGAGCTCGCACGTATGGTGTTCTGTGACCTAGCTGAGTCTTCAAAACAACTATTTTGAAGAAATTCAATGAATTACAAAAAAAAATTCAGTTTTATCAGGGAAAACCGTACATGAACAAGATGAGATGTTTACCCAAGGAACAGATATTATAAAAAATAATTATGGAGCTGAAGAAAATCAATGAAAGAAATGAAAAATGTGATAGCATCTATAGCACTGTGAAGCAAATGGAAGACAAGATGCATGACCTGGAAGACAGGAATTGTTAAACAAGAGCAGAAAAAGAAAAATGAGTGAAGAAGAGTAAAGAAAGTCAATGTTATCTATGAGATTGCATCTAAAGAACAAATGTATGAATAATCAGTGTTCCAGGAAAAGCAGAGAGGGGGAAGGCGGCAGAAAATCTATTCAGAGAAGTAACAGCTGAACAGAAACCTGAGGAGAGATTTGGATAGCCACATTCATGAAGATAACAGGTCAACCTACGATCTCAATGCAAAAAGACCTCCTTTAAGACACATTATAATAAAACTGTTCAAAAATCAGAGAATTCTGAAAGCAGTCAGGAAAAAAAAAAAAGATTATATAATTTACAAAGTCACCACCATTAGGTTATAAGCAAATTTCTCAGCAGAAACCCTCCAGGTCAGAAGAGAGTGGAATAACATATTCAAAATGTTCATTGAAAGAAAAAAACTGCCAGCCAGAAATACTTTATCTGACAAACTTACCCCTGACATATGAAGGAGAAATACTTTCCCAGAAAAACAAAAGCTGAGGGAGTCCACTAGACTTGCTTTGCAAGAAACACTGAAAGGAGTTCTTTGAAGCTGGAATGAAAAGATGCTAGTCAGTGACATGAAAATGGGAAAGTATACAACACACTGGTAAAAGGTATGAATATAAAAGCAATATACAGAATCAGTTGCATGCATGCATGCTCAGTCATGTCTGACTCTCTGACCCCATGGATTGTAGCCTGCCGGGCTCCTCCTCATAGAATTTTCAGGCAAGAATACTGGAGTGTGTTGCCATTTCCTTCTCCAGGGCATCTTCTCAACCCAGGAATCAAACCTGCATCTCCTGCACTGGCAGGCAGATTCTTTACCACTGAGCCACCTGGGAAGCCCCACATTTATATAATACCAATAATAAAACAGCTGAAAAGAAAAAGAAATTACCCCACTTACAATGGCATCAAAACAATAAAACATTTAGAAATAAATTTAACCAAGGAAGTGAAAGATCTGAACAGTGAAAACTATGAGACTTTGATGAAAGAAACTGAAGAAGTCACAAACAAATGGAAAGATATCCTGTGCTCACAAACTGGAAGAATTAATATTGCTTAAATGTTCATATTACCTAAAGTCATCTATAGAGTCAATGTAATTCCTATCAAAATTCCCATGGCATTTTCCACAGGAATAGAAAAAATAATCCTAACATTCATATAAGATTTAAAACAAAAGACCCCAAATATCGAAAACAACCCTGAGAAAGAAAAAAGCCACCGGAATTACACTTCTTTGTTTCAAACTATACCACAAAGTTTTAGTAATTAGTATGCTACTACCATGACACACACACATAGATCAATAGAACAGAACAGAGAGCCCAGAAATAACCCGCTGCATAAACAATTAACTAATATTTGACACACACACATAGATCAATAGAACAGAACAGAGAGCCCAGAAATAACCCGCTGCATAAACAATTAACTAATATTTGACACACACACATAGATCAATAGAACAGAACAGAGAGCCCAGAAATAACCCGCTGCATAAACAATTAACTAATATTTGACACACACACATAGATCAATAGAACAGAACAGAGAGCCCAGAAATAACCCGCTGCATAAACAATTAACTAATATTTGACACACACACATAGATCAATAGAACAGAACAGAGAGCCCAGAAATAACCCGCTGCATAAACAATTAACTAATATTTGACACACACACATAGATCAATAGAACAGAACAGAGAGCCCAGAAATAACCCGCTGCATAAACAATTAACTAATATTTGACACACACACATAGATCAATAGAACAGAACAGAGAGCCCAGAAATAACCCGCTGCATAAACAATTAACTAATATTTGACACACACACATAGATCAATAGAACAGAACAGAGAGCCCAGAAATAACCCGCTGCATAAACAATTAACTAATATTTGACACACACACATAGATCAATAGAACAGAACAGAGAGCCCAGAAATAACCCGCTGCATAAACAATTAACTAATATTTGACACACACACATAGATCAATAGAACAGAACAGAGAGCCCAGAAATAACCCGCTGCATAAACAATTAACTAATATTTGATAAGGGAGCCAACAACACTCAATGGGGAAAGGACAGTCTCGTCAATAAATGGTGCTGGGAAAACTGAATAACCACATGCAGAAAAATGACACCTCTATCTTACATCACTCACAAAAATTAACTTGAAATGGATTAAAGACTTAAACATAAGACTTGATCTCATAAAGCTCCTAGAAGAAAACAAAAAGAAGCTCCTTAACACTGATTGGTATGGTGATATTTTAGATATGACACCAAGAGTATAAACAACAAAAGAAAAATCAACAAGTAGGGCTACAAAGTAAAAACCTTCTGCACAGCAAAAAAAAAGCAACACATGGAATGGGAGACGGTATTTGCAAAGCATATAGCAAGCAATTAATAGCCAAAATATAGAAACCAAACAACTTAAAGCAAACAATCTGATTAAAAGATGGGTATAGAACCAAACATTTTTCCAAAGATGACATCCAGACATATGACGCGGTGCTTAACATCACTAATCATCAGGGAGATGTAAATCAAAACCTCATATGTTAGAACAGGTGTCATCAAGAAGACAAAAGTTGTGAGCATAGAAGGATAAGGGAACCCTTCCTTGTACTCTGTTGGTGGGAATGTAAATTGGTACAGCCACTATGGAGAACAGTACAATTCCTCAAGAAATAACAAAACTACCTTAGGACCCGCCAATTCCGCATCTGGGTATATATGCAGAGAAATGAAAATAGGATATTAAAGAGATATATACACTATGTTTACTGCAGCATTATTCACAATAGCCAATATATGGAAACGACCTGTGTCCATCAACAGATGAATGGGTAGCACAGTTATACAGACATACATACAATGGAGTATTAGCCGTAAGAAATGAGTGCCTGCCATCTCTGACAACATGTAGCTAATGCTAAACCTTTGTCACGCTATACCTACTTACATAAAGCAATATATAAACATATCAAGTCAATACATTGAACCCTGGCCTCCTGCACTGCATGTGGATTCTTTACTGTCTGAGCCACCAGGGAAGCCTTTGTACACCTTAAACTTACACAATGTTATAGTTTACTATATGGGGAAACAGTGTCAGGCTTTATTTTTGGGGCTCCAAAATCACTTCAGATGGCGACTGCAGCCATGAAATTAAAAGACGCTTACTCCTTGGAAGAATAGTTATGACCAACCTAGATAGCATATTTGGATTACTGTGATATTGAATGGTTTGCCTTGGAAACAAACAGAGATCATTCTCTCATTTTTGAGATTGCATCCAAGTACTGCATTTCGGACTCTTTTGTTGACCATGATGGCTACTCCATTTCTTCTGAGGGATTCCTGCCTGCAGTAGTAGATATAATGGTCATCTGAGTTAAATTTACCCATTCCAGTCCATTTTAGTTCGCTGATTCCTAGAATGTCAACGTTCACTCTTGCCATCTCCTGTTTGACCACTTCCAGTTTGCCTTGATTCATGGACCTAACATTCCAGGTTCCTAGGCAACATTGCTCTTTACAGCATCGGACCTTGCTTCTATCACCAGTCACATCCACACCTGGGTATTGTTTTTGCTTTGGCTCCACCTCTTCATTCTTTCTGGAGTTATTTCTCCACTGATCTCCAGTAGCATATTGGGCACCTACTGACCTGGGCAGTTCCTCTTTCAGTATCCTGATCATTTTGCCTTTTCATACTGTTCGTGGGGTTCTCAAGGCAAGAGTCCTGAAGTGGTTTGCCATTCCCTTCTCCAGTGGATCCTGTCAGACCTCTCCACCTTGACCCGTCCTTCTTGGGTGGCCCCACACGGCATGGGTTAGTTTCAGAGTGAGACAAGGCTGTGGTCCATGTGATCAGATTGGCTAGCTTTCTGTGATTGTGGTTTCAGTCTGTCTGCCCTCTGATGCCCTCTCTCAGCACCTACCGTCTTACTTGAATTTCTCTTACCTTGGATGTAGGGTATCTCTTCATAGCTGCTGCAGCAAAGCACAGCCGCTGCTCCTTACCTTGGAAGTGGGTAGCTCCTGTCGGCCGCCGCCCCTGATCTTGGACGTGGGGTAGCTCCTCTTGGCCGCTCCTGCGCCATCGGTTGACAGATGTCAGATTTTCCAAAGGCTTGTACCTGACACTAGTAACAGCAGCCCCTGAATGCAAACACCTCCCACTTCCCGTGTAAGGCTACAGTACTCAGAATGGCACACGCTCATTTCAGTCTGACTGATACAAACTCATACTATTCTCCTGATGTTCAAATGCCTTTGGGTTATGCATCTATGATGGCTGATGCTGCAACTGCCTGTGTGGTTTAGTCAAATCAATGTAACGGTGATCCAAATTGAGTTTATAGTAAACGCAAACTATGACCTGTGCCACGTGAGTCACATGCTTTATGTGAGAGAGAAGGATCATAGCATGTCTCTCCACTGGGGATAAAGGTTGCTTTTTGGTCCACCTATTGTGCCCAGGAATTATTGTCAATGAAATCAAAAGTCAAGAGCTCAGGGCATGGAAGAATTTTAAAAAGGAGTGAGGAGAAGGCAATGGCACCCCACTCCAGTACTCTTGCCTGGAAAATCCTATGGATGGAGGAGCCTGGTGGGCTGCAGTCCATGGGGTCGCTAAGAGTCGGACATGACTGAGTGACTTCACTTTCACCTTTCACTTTCGTACACTGGAGAAGGAAATGGCAACCCACTCCAGTTTCTTGCCTGGAGAATCCCAGGGACGGGGGAGCCTGGTGGGCTGCCGTCTGTGGGGTTGCACAGAGTCGGACACGACTGAAGTGACTTAGCAGCAGTAGCAGATGTGAATAGATCTACATTCCAGAACGAAAGTTTAGGGCAGTTTATAGAACTATGACTTTAAGTTATGGTCAGAATGTAGAACTGAATCCTCTTGTAAGATGTGACGCCTTAAATCCTCACAACAGGAAAGAAAAAAAAAATCTCTCAGCATGCGTTAAAGTTATAAAGGCTTAATGTTAGTGAAACTGAATAAATACCTTGAAATTTTTCACCCATTTACTCTCAACACAAGGGAGTTGATAGATTTATTTTTTTTAATTAATTTTATTAAAGTGACTTTACAATATTACATTAGTTCCTCCTGTACAGCAAAATGAGTCAGCCATACGTATACATATATTCCCTCCCTTTGGGACTTCCGTCGCGTTCAGGTCACCATAGTGCCCTTAAGTAGAGTTCCTTGTGCTCTACAGTATGTTCTCATTAGTTATCTATTTTATACATAGTGTCAATAGCGTGTATGTGTCAATCCTAATGCCCCAATTCATCCCACCCTGCCTTTCCCTCTTTCTTAAAGAAAGCCCAGCTTGACCGCCCAGACATAAATTATCTTTATTTTCCTTCCGTTTCTCTTGTTAATTCAGTGGTTCTCAAACTTAGAGGTGCATGAATGTAGCTAAACTGTGTACACAAAACTACACATGCTGTGCTTTGTGAGAAATGACCAAGTCATTTAAAATGTTTGCTTTATGTGCAGTCTCTATCCTCTAACCTAAGGTTAAGAATCTGATTCCCAATCTTGTACAACAGTCCAGGAGAGAAATAAGGGAAGCAGGACCCATGGCAGTGGCTGTGAGAATTAAGAAAAAGAGGCAGTGAAAAACGTCTGTCTAGGAAGCAAAACTTAGCTTCCTGGCTCTGCCTCTTATCTCCTGCTCACTGTTCTCATTTCTACCCCACTTGTTTTTGACCCGCACTCTCCGTGTCTTCACACTGCCCATCATTTTTAAGCTGCTGGCTTGGCAGTGAGCTTCAAGAATACACTGATGTCTGGGATAGATGCACATTCTTTTATTTCCTTCCCCTCTGTGGAAGGCAAGGGTTCATGGCAAGTTCTTTTTTAAAAAAATTATTTATTTGACTGCACCAAGTCTTAGTTGCAGCATGAGGAATCTTTAGCCACAACCAAAAAATGCCTATTTATAGATGCCACACAGCAACTAGCCCTCCCTAGCCTTGTGTAGTGTATAACCTGAGCTGCTATATACAGTGACCTGGTATATTTGGTGTCAGCAATAGGCAGAATCTTGACCTTACTAACAACCTGGGAGCTGAGAAATGATCGTTCCTGCACTATAATGTCAAAAATTTTAGGTTTAAGGTTTTCAAGAATAAAACATGCATAATAATTGCTTTTAAGAAAATATTTTCACCTTTGTTCCTGTAGGCTAGGAGTTCATACTGAAATGTAACAACTGTGTTCAGCAGAGCATCCATCTTAACACACAGTCATTTGGCAATCAGCCAAAATGTATATATGTATATTCAGCTCACCTCTACATATGTGTGAATTTTCTTTTTCTTTTCTTTCTCTTTCTGTTTTTGCTGCACCTCCAGGTTTGCAGAACCTTACTTCAGTGAAAGCACAGAGTCCTAACCACTGGACGGCCAGGGAATTCCCTATGTGGATTTTCTTTTCCATATTCTTTTTCTTGTTATCATGAGGATAATAACACTTCATATTAGTGCAATATTCAAATGTGAAAAATTTTTATTCCTTTAGTTTTCTCTAGTCAAACTGAGCTAAATTCACATAAGCTTCCATTTCTTCAAATAGCTGAAAACAATAACTGGCCATTTCATAGTAAACTCAGCTCCTTATGGATTCAAAGTTTCTTTTGGGTAGGTAATCAGTTTTGTTCCAGGATTCTCTTCTCTCTTCATTCCCTTCCTTGCTAGGACTGATCTGACATCCACAGCACTGCATCTGTATTTGACAGAGGGCAACCGATGCTTAACTCTAACCAGTTGTCAACACTTGGTCTTGGGGCTGCATGATCATCTCATAGGATGAGAGAAACTAGAAATCCAGA
Organism: Oreotragus oreotragus; assembly: GCA_006410675.1. NCBI lineage: Eukaryota > Metazoa > Chordata > Mammalia > Artiodactyla > Bovidae > Oreotragus > Oreotragus oreotragus. The sequence continues at coordinate 114,500 of SJYX01012111.1, forward strand.
ATTTTATGTAAAAGTATTCCCATTTGTAAATATTGGCAAATTTTTTGCCCCTCCAAATCCACTCTCCACCCTTCTTGACTCTGTTTTGTGCAGAGAGGCTGGCCTTTAATGTCAGTATCAATGGGTTGCTTTGTCTTCTAGCTTCCTGTTTCTCTTTTTAATATTTATTGGAGTATAGTTGATTTACAATGTTGTATGCATTTCACGGGGGTGTCCCTGGTGGTAAAGAATCCTCCTGCAATGTGGGAGACCTGAGTTCCATCCCTGGGTTGGGAAGATCCCCTGAGAAGGGTATGGCAACCCACTCCAGTATTCTTGCCTGGAAAATTCCACAGACTATCATGGGGTCGCAGAAAGCCGGACACAACTGAGCAACTTTCACTTTCATGGTGTACAGTGAAGTGAATCAGTTATACATATACATATATCCACTCTTCTTTTTTTAAATTCTTTTTTCATATAGTCCCAGCTTCCTGTTGAGCTCAGCCAGTGGGAGTCACCAACTAGTGGGTAATTGAGGGAGGAGAGTGATTTCTCCCTCTCCAGTTCCGTAGAGTATTGGGTTGCTTCAAGCTGGCCCTGGTTACGATCCTCTGCCAAAGGCTCCTGTCCACAAGCCCTTCAGGGATGGGGACATGGGGGATCCTTACACGTACAAGCCCCAGAGTGTCTTACCGTGCTCTGTTGCTTCCCTAACTCTGTCCATATTCCGATAAAATGTTCTGTTTCCTGCCAAAACTTGGGTTGACTCAGAAACTAATTCAACCTTTACTTTTTTAAAATATATGAGCCAAATAAACATAAATTCTATGGGCCACATAAAACCCTGTGTATGGGTTTGCCAGATGGGTTGTAAATATTTATATATAGCACCTGCTATGATATATTATTGCCTGAAAGAACTAATCTGATTCTCATCAAGCGTCTATATCTATATTCTAATTTAGGGGGGGAAAGTGAGGTAGTGGAGCAAGTGAGAAGATGCAAAATATGGGACATTGTTCTACAGGACAAATGACCCAGTTTCTCCAATAAATCAAAGACATGGAAAACAGGTAGCTGGGCAAGGAGGGCCAGTATAGAATAAGAGAAACTTAAGAGATAAAATAACCAAAATCAACATGTGAGTCTTGTTTTGGGAAAGTGAGGTAGTGGAGCAAGTGAGAAGATGCAAAATATGGGACATTGTTCTACAGGACAAATGACCCAGTTTCTCCAATAAATCAAAGACATGGAAAACAGGTAGCTGGGCAAGGAGGGCCAGTATAGAATAAGAGAAACTTAAGAGATAAAATAACCAAAATCAACATGTGAGTCTTGTTTGGACCCTGATCCCAACCAAATACCTTTGAGACAATCAAAATATTATAAAATAAAAATAAAATTTATAATTTAAATTATAATATGAATGTGGTATTACATAGCATGAAAGGCTTGTTAAATTTTCAGCTTACTTATCAATTAGAGATGTTTCATGAAGTACCAGTTGGAGATATGCAGTGAAAAGAGTTAAAGTCTGACATCTGGAATGAGTATCAGAGTAATAAATGAATAAGGTGCTGCTGCTGCTGCTAAGTCACTTCAGTCGTGTCCGACTCTGTGTGACCCCATAGACGGCATCCCACCAGGCTCCCCTATCCCTAGGATTCTCCAGGCAAGAATACTGGAGTGGGTTGACATTTCCTTCTCCAATGCATGAAAGAGAAAAGTGAAAGGGAAGTCGCTCAGTCTGTCCGACTGTTAGCGACCCCATGGACTGCAGCCCACCAGGCTACTCCGTCCATTGGATTTTCCAGGCAAGAGTACTGGGGTGGGGTGCCATTGCCTTCCCCGAATGAATAAGGTAGGGGAAGATAAATGAAAGAAGAATGGCAAATTGCGGCAATAGTTGAAGCAGGGTAATAGCACATAGAAATTCATCATTCTTTTCTCTCTACTGTTGTGTCTAAAAATTTCCAAAGTAAAATGTTTTTGAAATGGGAAACAAAGATTTCCTTATTTGAACTCAAGGAAAATTCTACTATGGAACACCCACACTCTGTACTAGATCTTCCTCTTCCTAAGAAAAGCCCGTAAGAATTCTGCACCCTACGTGAGCCTCTTCCATCCGTGACAGTTCACCCTTGCGATGTCCATCCAGAATGTGCTGGCTCCATTCTGGTGTCCCTGCTCCTGTTCTCTTTGTTTTCTACTTGCCTTTACATCTTTCCCAGTTCATCGGATTGACCTTTCTCTCTGGCCTGATTTAGGGCTTCTCCCTGGACACTGGATCTCCCTACACCCTGACCATGTCCATGGATTTTCAAATCCTATTTGGGATAAAAGTTGGAAAGTACCAAGTCTAATCTAAGGAAGTATCAAGTTAGCTGGTGGCCACTAGTCTTTTCTTTCTGGAACAATGAATTTCCATTGGAAGACTACCACAGAAGTTTTGTGACAAATTCATTTTCTTGTATAAGTATGTGAAAATCAATATCATTGTCTTTGTTTCATAGATGGGGAAATGGAAATGCAGTGAAAAAGTAACTTGATAAGAGACAACAAATAATTCTTTGGAAATGTTGATACTATAAGTCAAATTGCTCTAACTGCCAGATATTATTTATAATTCTATTTTTAAAATCACTAAAAAGCAAAAAGCCAGTTTTATTCCTTAAGGGCTGCTGCTGCTGCTGCTAAGTCGCTTCAATCGTGTCCGACTCTCTGCGACCCCATAGACGGCAGCCCACCAGGCTCCCCTGTCCCTGGGATTCTCCAGGCAAGAACACTGGAGTGGGTTGCTATTTCCTTCTCCAATGCATAAAAGTGAAAAGTGAAAGTGAAAAGTGAAAGTGAGGTTGCTCAGTCGTGTCCGACTCTTAGCGACCCCATGGACTGCAATCTACCAGGCTCCTCCATCCATGGGATTTTCCAGGCAAGAGTACTGGAGTGGGGTGCCATTGCCTTCTCCGTCCTTAAGGGCAGCTGCTGATAAATAAAAATTAAAGCTGCACAATTTTATACACTCACACACACATATACATGCACTTCTAATCCAATTAACCTTTTTAAGGCTAAGTTTTTTGAAAGAAACCATTAGATTTTTTATTATCTATACATATGTGTTATTGAAGAAATATTATTTTTCCAAAGCTTAATAATTATCTTAAATGCTAAATGATTTAAAAGTAGATTTTTTACTTATGGCAGGACTAGGGGATACAATGTATTAACTGATTTTTAAGAACTGGAATATAAAAAGAACTAAGTACTCCATCTGAAAATTCTCAAATCTCTATTCATATGTGCTAGTCTGTAAGTTATCTTAGTTTTAGTTGATTAAAATAGTAAAAATTTTGATGCAAAATACATATATCTTTATGCATCATTATTAGAGTTGTAAGAAAAAATGATGCTTCCAGATTCTACTTTGATGATCTCCCCATGAGGTCAAGTTCATTCTTGTCTCCAGTTGTTGGCTTTTGGCACATTGCTATATTAAATGATAACTGTGCAAAAGTCATTTGACTTGGGTCAGAATTCAAGCTCTGGTTTTGCCGATTAGCGGATATGGAATAGCAGATGCTTTGACATTTTTATCTCAGTTTCTATATCTGTAAAGTGCAGATGTAATATAATACTCCTGACATTGGATTAAAACATGAAAGGTATATTGGCACACTGGATACCTTCTCTCATGTAACTCTTAGCCATTATTCTGTATTTAGGAATGAGGCCCTTAACTTCTTTGATTCTGTTTTCTCATCATAACAATAAAGGCAACATCTCCTTTACATATTAAGGGTGAAATGAACTAACACATGTGAACATGCACTGTCAGCTATATTGGTTCTAAAAATGTAGGGTATCATTTTGATGCATGCCAAGATTCATGTTCTGACATATCATTGACAGTAGTTTCTACTTTGAGGAAAGAGATATATAGAAATTGAGAATAAGGATTTTCAAGCAAGCACTTAAAACACTTTTTGTTAATCAACTGTGAAAACAAACCAGCTCCATTGTCTTTTAAATGATATGCATTTTTAAACCAAGGCCCTGTTGGAAGATACAGACGCACACACACAGACACACACAGACAAACACACACACTCATGGAGATAGAGGGTGAATTTTGGGTGGGAGGGGGAGAGTGAAGGTGGAAAGGAAGCCTTGGCACTGGGTCAGACGATGTACAGAGGAAATAAGTGGAGCCCATTCATAACATGAACAGGTACTTCTTGTAAGTTTGTGAAACGGGACTCTTTCCATTGCAAGTGTCAAGATCCCGGCTCAAACTGGCTTCGCAAAAGGGTTTTTATTGGTTCATNGGAGAGGGAGAGTGAAGGTGGAAAGGAAGCCTTGGCACTGGGTCAGACGATGTACAGAGGAAATAAGTGGAGCCCATTCATAACATGAACAGGTACTTCTTGTAAGTTTGTGAAACGGGACTCTTTCCATTGCAAGTGTCAAGATCCCGGCTCAAACTGGCTTCGCAAAAGGGTTTTTATTGGTTCATGTGACTGAAAACTCAAGGAGTAGATAATCTTTAAGCATGACCAAATCCCAAGAGGATAGTTTCCTCAAGGAAAATCGGTCTCCTGTCACCAGAAGATCAATGAGTGGACAATGGGGAGCCAAAAACAATACACATCCACAACAGGAAATATTCTAGGAGTGAGCTAGAGTGAGAAAGGCAGAACTCATATTCTGTCGATATATTTGATGGGCACTGATAATCCAAATCTTGGAGACTTAGCAAGGTTCTGATGAGGACATGGATCCTGTGATCATATTATCTGACCAATTTTGTTTTATTAAGACACAAATATTCTCAAGAAGATAAATACAAATTCCCTAGCACGAGACTTGGCACATCAGATGTTAACTTTCTTTCTCACCCTTTTCTATACTCACTAGAAATAGATTTGCTCTGAATCAATAAGAATACTTTTGGCTACATGCATTAGGAGACTGGCATGGCTAAAGATAATTGTGCTGCAGGTCTCAGGAGCTTTCATTTCCTCAACTCAAGAGGCCAATTAAGTTCTGAGATGGAAATCTCAACCCCAATTCTAAATCCTCAAGAAGGAATCCTGACAAGTCCACTGGGTTTGTGAGCTACCACCAATCCATCCAATCAGCAGGGACCGGGGGCCAGAGCTACCTACTGTAAAAATGGTGCAGATGCCCACCCCAAGAGCCAGTGAATGAAAAAGCAGAGATTAAGAGAAGTGGAAATCATTGTGAGAGAAGGACACACCCGAAAGTACCTAGGAGAGAATATTCTTTTTGGAAAAGGAGAGAATTCCCTGGCAGTCCCTCAGGGTCTCTGTGCTTTCACTGCAGGGGGCCCAGATTTGACCCCTGCTTGGGGAACTAAGATTCCATAAGCTGCATAATGCAACCAAATTAATTAATTAATTAAAAATGAAAATAATGAAAGCTTCCTCTAAACAAGGGCCTACCCCTTTAATATTTCAGAAGCATCCGTGGGACTAAAAACAGTCACTGGCAAGGATACCATCAACATTTCTCCTCCATTTAGCTAAGGAGATCTTTATACTGAGAATTGGCCTGGGAAAGTTAGCAATCTGTCAAACACAGGAAGACAGCCAATTCACTGGCCAAAGGTAGCTGAATGCTAACAAGCCCAAGAAGCAAGCACTGGAAGGAAAAATCAGTAACCTTCTATTCAGTTCAGTTCAGTCACTCAGTTGTGTCCGACTCTTTGCGACCCCATGGATTGCAGCACGCCAGGCCTCCCTGTCCATCACCAGCTACTGGAGTTTACCCAAACTCATGTCCATCGAGTCAGTGATGCCATCCAACCATCTCACCTTCTGTCATCCCCTTCTCCTCCTGCCCTCAATCTTTCCCAGCATCAGGGTCTTTTCCATTGAGTCAGCTCCTCGCATCAGGTGGCCAAAGTATTGGTTGGAGTCTCAGCTTCAACATCAGTCCTTCCAATGAACAACCAGGACTGATCTCCTTTAGGAGGGACTGGTTGGATCTCCTTGCAGTCCAAGGGACTCTCAAGAGTCTCCTCCAACACCACAGTTCAAAAGCATCAGTTCTTTGGCACTCAGCTTTCTTTATAGTCCAACTCTCACATCTATACATGACTACTGGAAAAACCATAACCTTGACTAGATGGACCTTTGTTGGCAAAGTAATGTCTGCTTTTTAATATGCTGTCTATGTTGGTCATAACTTTCCTTCCAAGGAGTAAACATCTTTGAATTTCATGGCATGATGTACACTGCATATTCATCCCCACCCACAGTTATCTTAAAAAAAAGACAACCTTCTATCCAGGAGACCTATAAATCCCCCATCCTGCTATATACAGATACCCTTCTACTGCAGAGACCATTTTTACAAAATAGAAATATGCAACAAGTTACTTTTTTACTTTGTAGAGGACAAAATTTTAAAAACATAGAAAACAAAGCTAAACACCTCCTTCTTTTCTAAGTCCTAGCTTTTTAAAAACAAACGTCTTGTTTTAGACGTTGTTTTAGAATAGTTTTAGATTTTTAAAAGTTGCAAAATAAAGAGACTTCCCATATACTCTGTACCCAGTCTCACCTATCATTAACATCTTCCATTAGGATAATGTATCTGTCACAACTAATGAAGCAATATTGATTAATACATTAGTATTATTTACTAAAGTCCATATTTTATGCAGATTTTCTTAGACTTTGCTTAACATTCTTTTTCTGCCTCAGAATCCTATCGAGAACACATTACATACATGTCATGTTTCCTTAGGATCCTTGGGGACCATGACACTTGTTCAGACTTTCCTTGGTTTTGATGACCTTGACAGTCTTGAGACATACTGGTCAAGTACTTTTTAGAATTGGTGGGTTTGTCTGGTGATTGTTTGTCTCTGGTTTGTCTGATGTTTTTCTCACAGTTAGAATGAGGTTAGGGTTTGCAGAAAAAGATGATAGAGATAAAGTACCATTCTCCTTATGTCATAATCAGGGTACAGACTATCACCATGATTTATCATTGATGATATGAAACTTACGTATACGCCTGGTGTAGTATTTGCTATGTTTTCCTACTGTGAAGTTAGTTTTTTATCTCTCTTTATGTACTATACTTTGTGGAAAGAAACGATTATGCCCATAGTAAAGAGTGAGGAGTTACGCTGTTCCTTCCTGCAGGAGCAGTATTTACATGAATCATTTGGAATGCTTCCGTACAAAAGATTTGGTTATTCTCCCTTATTTATCTATTTAAGCATTTATTTATACCAATGTGGACACTGGATATCTGTTTTATGCTTTGAACTACGATTCCATATTGCCTTATTTACTCTCTTGCTCAGATTATTCCACCTTTGGCCACCTTTGGCTGCTCTTTTGGTTGGCTCCTGTGTTTCTCTGACACATCAGTTTGTGGTCATCATTGTTGTTTTGGGCACTTCCTTACTTTCTGTCACTGTAAGATGCTCCAGGCATCCTGTAGATTCCCTGCCCCAACTGTTGAACTTGTCATTTCTCCAGGGAGGTGTGGTTCTTTTTATTGCAAAATGGTATTAGATACCAAGATCTGGGCACTGAGTGTGTTTGTTGCAATAGAATTGTTTTCATCTGCAGAGGTCCCACATGGTCAGTTGAGTCAGCTGTCAGGCGGGCATATCAGTAGAGTTTCTCCCTATGTGCAATCCTGCTTCCTTCCTTCCTGTCCACAGGTGTTGATCCCAAGAGGATTCGATAATAAGTGTCTTGAACACTAAATTCCACCAGGTGCCTTGCTCTTTCCCCCATACTCACTGGGAGTATATGAAGTACATTAGTTAGCTATCACTACATTAATGCTGAATAACAAACAGTCTCAGTGGCATATGACAACAAACATTTCTTGCTCATTGGTCTGCAGGTCAGTCAGCCTCTGGTGGGACTGTTGATCCTAGCAGGATTCAATGAGGCTTGACTCTAGGCCACAGCTCAGATTCAGGTCTAATCTGCTGGTCTTCTGTTCTAGAACCCAGCCTAAGGGAACAACAGATTCTTAGTACATGTTCTTTCTATGGATGCATGGCAGAGGTACACAAGGGTTGGTGTGAATCGTAAGACCTCAGCTGAAACGGTCACTAACTGCTTTTATTGCAGAGGCCAAAACAGGTCACATGAACAAATTCAACACCCTGGGGATTGGGAGGATACTCCATGATATGCATAGCAAAAGAAGGCAGAAAGGGAGGAGCAAATGACTATGAGGAATTAATGCTTCAACTAGAAGCAGTCTGAGTGGTGGGCAAGTTTTCCTAGAAACAGGGGCCCTTCTGAGAAAAGGGAGACTAGGAATTAGGCTTTTCTTGGAGTTTCAGAATTACTATCACCTTATTGGGATGAACCAAGATGATCCTATGTGCAAGGAAGGGCACCAATCCCTCTGATATAAAAGATTGTCACAAGGATAGAAATGGAGGAGATTCGTAGAAGCTAATTCCAGGCACATGTTGGACTACTACAAAAGCACTTTCTGAATGTCTTGGGAGATGAATTGTTCTGTGTGTATAAAGCGTCTTGAAAAAGCCTTTAAGCTTAGGAACTCTGGTCCATCCTCTGCATCTTTCGCTCATGGAGGACCAAGAAAGGCTGGTGTGATAGATCGGGCCTTGCACTGAGCCCTCTGCCCTTCCCTCATTGATGTTATGGGGCAATGGAAGGACCCACCCCTGGGGAAGTGGCTGATTCTCCCTCTGTACTTCTTGAGGCTGGACTATTTGACATAGTAAGCACCACACTCCTGTGGGCTTTGGCCTTAGCATGAGGGACTCATGGAGAAAAGACATGTGTGCAATGAACAGAAGAGGTTTGCTTCTCAGAGGAATGTAAATGTAAATCATCTAAATTACTTTGCATGCCAAGTATAAAGAAGGAAGTTATGTTGATCAGGTAGAAGCAAATAAGACATTGTTCCTGCCCTCTAGAATTTTACAGTGTTTTGGGGAACACATGTAAAATGAGAGTGCAAGATTTAGACATTCAGTATCTTNAGGTTTGCTTCTCAGAGGAATGTAAATGTAAATCATCTAAATTACTTTGCATGCCAAGTATAAAGAAGGAAGTTATGTTGATCAGGTAGAAGCAAATAAGACATTGTTCCTGCCCTCTAGAATTTTACAGTGTTTTGGGGAACACATGTAAAATGAGAGTGCAAGATTTAGACATTCAGTATCTTTTAGCTTTGCTATTCCATTATGATACGCTATGATGCACCTTCCCTTTGCATAACACTGGCTCAGTCAAATGTGCAATACACAAAGCCAAAATGAACAAGCTGTCTCATGCCAATGTCAGCATTCCCTGTAGGGTAGAGATTTGAGTATCTACTCATCTATAACATCAGCCACCTGATTGCAACATCAAATAGTGAGTTGGATGACTTGCCAACTCATATGAGAAAATACCTGATATTTCAAAATGCATAGCTCCGGGCAAGATACTATTCCAGAGGATTAGTATCTAATGGAGATAATTGCTCTCATGACAGTATCCAAGTCTGACTACTCTGTTTTACTCTATGAGCTGAAGTAGTATCTTAACATCAGGCCAAAAGACATACATGAAAATAAAGTTAACTTGAGTGTTCCTCCTTGGTTTTTGGAGTTGTCACAGCTCAGACGGCAGAGCCCTGTGCAGTTCTTGAGTCTTAACTAGAGTACCACAGTGAGCTCACTACAGTCCCATCCACAACAGTGGTGGGACCCAGAACTGCTGTGCCTGCTTTAAGGAAAAGACTGGCTTCTGACTTGGGTTACCTGATCTCACTCCAGGTTCTCTGAGGGGACTGGGGCCTTAGGCTCAGTTCTATGCGAAATACCTGGGAACATCCCAAAGTGCCAGCTCTCTCCACCTTCCTCACCTCAAAACTGAGCTTTCATATTTCCAGCTGATGAATACTGCTCTATTAAAACTCAGAAGCATCATGAAGCCATGGATCTTTGAGTAATAGTGTTGTCAGGAGGCCCCTTTAGTTTTATTCTACTCAAAACAGAAACATATCCCTTGGCATGAGCAGGTCTGAATTAGCCACATCATTCACCATGTTGCTATTCATACTGTTTGCCTCTGTGATGATTGATAGAAAAGCCCTTCTCAGCCCCAGGCCCAGTACTGAAGCCCCAAAATTCTTCCAAGCTGACCCATCCATATTGTCAAAATTAGATCTGTATGTGTCTTCACAGAGAATAATAAATATTTGTGCTCAACGAATACCCTTGGCATCTCTTTTTTCATTTTTCTTTATACTGTCTTATCATCAAAAGTGACAGAATTCTAAAGTGGTCTGTATGTTGTGCCCTTGGTTTCTATTGAAACATGTATTAGGCTCTTGAGAAATTAGATCCCCAAACTTCATGTGGGTTATTTAATCAAGATAGTGAAATTATTTAATCAAAATGTAAAAATGATGGGACTTGGAACTCATACTGAATCAGTGACCAAATCATTGTTACATAATATGAAAATTATCTGCTTGCAAATTTCTGGAGGTTGCTGTCAGATGTCATAAATTACCATACAGCATTAAGTAACTAAGGGGTAATTACGGAAATGAATATTTTTAAAGCGGAATTGTGACAGCAAACAGTGACCTTTATTTTGGTTAATAGCTGTATTTTTTTAAGATAGATAATATTTTAATGAACTTTTGGGGTTTATTTTTATTAGATAATATTAATTTATAATTATTAATTAAAGTCCATAGTTTACATTAAGATTCACTTTTGTGTTACACATTCCGTGGGTTTTGACAAATGTGTGATGATATTTATCCACCCTTACAGTATCGTATAGAATAACTTCAGTGCCCAAAACATTTCTGTGCTTCCTCCCCTGAAAACCTGGCCATCACTGATCTTCTTACTGTCTTCGGAGTTTTGTCTTTCCCAGAATGTCAGAGTTGGACTCATACTGTATGTAGCCTTTTCAGATTGCCTTCTTTCACTTAAAAATATGCATTGAAAAGTCCTCCATGTCTTTTCACAACTTGATAGTTCGTTTCTTCCCATTCTCTAGATGTATCACTGTTTATTTGCTTATCCACCCTCTGAAGGACACCTTGGTAACTTCCAAATTTTGGCAGTTCTGAAGAAAGCTGCTATAAACATCCATGTGCAAGTCTTTTTATGGATGAAAGTTTTCAACTCTTTTGGCAAATACCAAGGGGCACAGCTGCTGGATTGTCTGGCAAGCATACGTTTAATTGTGTAAGAAACTGCCAAACTATCTTGCAAAGTGACAATACCATTTTGCATTCCCACCAACAGTGGATGAGAGTTCCTCATGCTCCTCACCCTCATCAGCATTTGGTGGCATCAATGTTTTGGAGTTTAGCCATCCTAATAGGTAGGTAGTTGTATCTCATTGTCATTTTAAATTTGCTTTTCTCTGATGACATATGATGTTGAGCATCTTTTCATATGCTTGCTGCTGCTGCTTACTTGCCATCTATATATTTTCTTCAGTGAGATGTCTATTCAGGTCTCTTGCCCATTGTAAATTGAGTTGGCCATTTTCTTTTTGTTAAGTTTTAAGAGTTCTTTTTATATTTTGGATACCAGTCTTTCATCAGATATATGTTTTGTAAATATTTTCTCCCAATATGTGGCTTATCTTTTCATTCTCATAATAGTTCCTTTCTTAGAGAAGAAGTTTCTAAGTTTAATGAGGTCCAACTTTTTCTTTCCTGCATCATATTGGTGTTGTACCTAAAAACTCATCAGGAAATGCAAGGACACCCAGATTTTTTAGTAGATAAATGTATCCTTTTTATTGTGGTAAAATATACATAACATACAACCCAGTGGCATTAAATGCATTCATAATGTTGCATTCTAAGAAATGTATTTTAATATACATACATAATTTTAATTGCAAAAGTAAAATAGGTTCTTTTTGAAACTTTAAAAATACAGGAGAGCAGAAAGTATAAAGTAAAAGTCACCCAGAATTTCCCTTCCCAAAGATATAGCTATTGATATTTTGGTGTACAACCTTTCAAACACATCCTTATCCAGTTCAGTTCAGTTCAGTCGCTCAGTCGTGTCCAACTCTCTGTGACCCCATGAATCGCAGCACGCCAGGCCTCCCTGTCCATCACCAACTCCCAGAGTTCACTCAGACTCACGTCCATCGAGTCAGTGATGCCATCCAGCCATCTCATCCTCTGTCGTCCCCTTCTCCTCCTGCCCCCAACCCCTCCCAGCATCAGGGTCTTTTCCAATGAGTCAGCTCTTTGCATCAGGTGGCCAAAGTATTGGTTTCAGCTTCAACATCAGTCCTTCCAATGAATACCCAGGACTGATCTCCTTTAGGATGGACTGGATACATCCCTATTGTATCATATTATATTGTATCATATTAAATATGTATAACTTTAACAAACATAATTAGGATCATTCTGTTCACATTGTTTGAAAATCTGCTTTTCAATTTAACAATGTATTTCATTTGATATTATGTTTTTAACAATCATTAGGTATTTTTTTATGTAGCACGCTTATTCATGGTTACTTCGTATTCTATCACATGATATAGCATAATGTATTTAGCCAATTCTCTAACATTTGATTTCTAGAAATGTCATTTTACTAGGTCAAAACTAATGCCTGGTCTTTTAGGCTTTTATTTACTTATTTATTTTACTGTCACTAAATTTCTCTCCAGAAGAGTAGAGCATGCCCATTTCTTCACATTATCACTAACGCTTGACAATTAATTAAAAAAGAAAACTAAATCTCCACCAAACAAAATGCATCGATACAGCTCGCACTATGGGAAAATGAAAGGAAGGGTTATGTTCAGCAATCAGAAAATCGAAATTAACATAGTCATCTTCTAAAAGCACCAAAAATGGAAGGAATTTTAAAACTCATCTGAGAATGGAAGAAACAAGGATCATCTCCTTTAAATAATAATGTATTTTGAGGAAAGCCTTATTGTATTTGTCTATTAAACATATTCAAGTTTGAATTTCTTGGCAGGACTTAACCTGAATTTCAAAACCTCTAATGCTTTAAGCTGTATATTTTTCTTCAAACCACTGAGCCATTTAGGTCCTGAGGAATGTGAAATGTCAGTTTTTTGCCTTTTAAACTTGTTTAGGGTCCTAACTACAACTACATTCTAAATGATTTGGGCATAATGCCATAAAGATACATAGGATAAAACTTTATTGTCCTTGATTTTGCCATTGCTGTCACTATGAAATGGCCGTATTATCATTTTCAACCCCTGCATGAGGCTTCTTAAATAATAAGAGGGGTTATTTTTCTAACAAGAATAATATTTATCCCATGAAAATTGGATAAATCACCAAAGTAAATTATGAATTATAAAATTTCCTACTTTTGGTCAGAGTGATTGAATTGACCACCAACAGGCAGAAGACTGTCTCTGAGGGCACTTTTTTTTTTTCCTATTTCAAAGACTTCCAAAGATTTGCAGGAAATTAATCATGAAAGTTTTTCTGGGAATATATTTTTTAATTTTAAAGCTTCTATAAATGTCAAATATTTTACTCATATACATTCTCTTTTGAAAGGAGAAAATTTATAATGATTCTTATAGTTGAACATTTTTTATTTTTATAAAGGGAATAAAGCATTGTAAGGGATCTAATTTCTAGGGATCTCTACGGTCACACACTTAGAATGTGCAAGCACTTATTACTTGGTATCCAGCTGTTTAAATGAACCCATGCAGACAGAAACTGAGCCACACGTTTATTCCAGTCACGTGCTTAATCGAGATCCATGCAAGAATTAAGCGTGGTGTTAACCATTGGAGCTAGTTTTGACAACCCTAGCCTTTTGCAAATTAATTAGGATGCTTGACTTGTAGACTGCATACTATTAATTAGCAAAAAGTGTATCCTGTGTTGGAGAAGGTTTGTAATTCACACTTTCTGTTGCAAATAGTCGGACACGATTGAGGGAGTAATGCTTTTCTGTTTGCCATGACGTGGCACTTGGGTGGGGTTATCATGGGGTCTCAAAAAAGTCAGACATGACTTAGCAACTGGAACAACGAAACAATCATAAAATAAGTGATTTCCACTCCTACTCAATTGTTTCCCTCCCCCACCTTAGACTGGATGAACTTCGTCTAAATTAAAAATCTCTTCCTTTAGGAAAGCTTATTATGAAGAGAAAAACCACAAGCTTCTTTCTTGTTAATTTGAATGTGAAATTAGCTTTTTTCTGACTCTTCAGAAGATCCTCCAAAATTTGAACTGTTTGAAATGGACACCAAGTGAGTGCTTACTTTCTCCTGTCATCTTGCTGCTATAATTGCTTAAAGTCAGGAGCCGCACTCTGCACAGTCCCGAGGGCACAGCAGGTGTTCTAGAAATACTTAGGGGTTGTAAGGAGCCTAGGAAGCCCCCCAAACTATAATTACCAAAATGAGAGGCCCTGGTTGGCATGTAATGTACCTTAAACAAATGTCTCCAAATATGCCTGAGATAAACGCATCTCATGATGCCATTCAGCTGTTTGACATTTGCTTCTACATACCTGGATGCACACAAATGCTTTTTTCTTCCCATGGGAGCTAAATCATGACAACCCTGCTGAAGGGGTTATCAATAATAGGCCAGCAAATGTGGGTATCCCCCACTTTTCAGAAGTTCACTTTAAGCCACCTCACTTTTATGAAGGACCTACTCTGTACCAAAAGAAATCAGAAGATTTTTGTCAAGAGGTGAAAAGTGACAACATCGTTCAACATTTGTTTCATAGTGAGTTGTTACGGAGTCAGCAAGCAACCAGAGCAGTGAGAGCAAACCCAAAAACCTCCCTCCCTGGGAACTACACTCAGCATCTCAGCATCAGCCGCCATAGCTTTGAACTCTGTCTGTGAGCATCTGTGCTTCATCTTGATTCATTTTGTGCATCTGTTAGCAATATGCATCTCAAGGTAATTGCTTCTTTGTTCACATCCTTTTGGCTTATGAAAGTTTTTATAGGAATACTCTACTTTCAGACAGAGGGGAAAACTGTACCTAAAAGTACAAATTTGAGGAACAGATTATGTGGCAACCTGGATAGCCTGGACAGACTAGAATTCATCCTTTTGAGTCATGAACTCAAGAAAGCAGCTGTTGGGTGGGGTTTCTCTAACTGCACCATCCTCCCAATTCAGTGTCCACCACGCGCCTGCTGCCCCTTCTCAAAGTCAGTTGGGACAGGATCCCCAGTCTGCTGAAACCTGACTCACACTGTCGGTTCCAGATGAAAAGACCTTAGGATTCAGGTAAGCGGAAGTTTAACGCCTTGAATCTTCCCTCCCTTCATAGTTTCTCTTCTTTAAAACCTAGGTTTGGTCACTATCTGGCAGCCACTGCCAATGTTCATCAAGATTTGAAGTTCACCCCTCCTTCCAGGCTCTTCCCTGCATGTTAGTCATGGCCATGTGACTTGCTCTGACTTGCTCTGGTCAAGGAAATACGAATGAAACCATTTAATTACTGCAGTTGAACTTCCAGTCCTTTCACCCCAGGTGTGGCAAGTGTAGATAATACAGATTATTATGGGATTCCGGGGTAAGGACGACGTACGTTGGAGCCCTCCTGCTGCTGCGCAGTGGACATGAGGAACAAATAGCATGTTGTTTTAAACTGTTTAGTTGCATGGGGTTGCTTGTTCCTGCTGCTGCATTTGCCTGACTTAACTGACACACCTCCCCCAAAATGGGATTTGTACTCCAGTTGATTTATTGATTTATTTAGTCCCCAAGTCAGAACATTTTCTCATTCACAAGTATAATCCCAGGTCTCGACCTGCTTCCCTGCTTCCTTGTCAAAACTTTGCCACTTCCTGATCTTGCAGACTGCATCCCTGTCTCTGAACTTTAGCCTTGGCCAACTCACAGATCGGAGAAGGCAATGGCAACCCACTCCAGTACTCCTGCCTGGAAAATGCCATGGGCGGAGGAGCCTGGTAGGTTGCAGTCCGACTGAGCAACTTCACTTTCACTTTTCACTTTCATGCATTAGAGAAGGAAATAGCAACCCACTCCAGTGTTCTTGCCTGGAGAATCCCAGGGACGGGGGAGCCTGGTAGGCTGCTGTCTATAGGGTCGCACAGAGTCAGACACAACTGAAGCGACTTAGCAGCAGCAGCAGCACCAATCTCACAGACAGATCTTACGAATAATGACAGCCTACCTAATCCTTCAGTAGCACTCATTCTAGATTGCACACGGCTGGCTCATTCCATTTGCTAGAACTCCCTTCTGTATCGTAGAACAGCCCCAGATCCTGCTGGGCCCCACGGATGCATCATCTGATCCACAGCTGTGATTTCTCCGCCAGTCTGAAGATGGAACAGCTTCTGCATTACACATCCAGTGTCCTCTGGTGGTTCCAGGCCTGGGTCTTAGCTCCTTCCGCTCTGTTTACCCTGCACTACCAGGTAGCATTCCTTCCAGAGTAAACACCGTGTCTCAGGAGTGGCCAGGTGGGAGGAATGAGACGTAGGACTAACAGACCAAGTCTCGTAGATGGCAGGAATTAGGGAGTTTGTTGAAGATAAAACAGGCCTCTCTCTTCTCTATGTTTTGCTAATCTTCTAGTTTTGAATTATCTCCATAAAAATGATCGTAGTATGACTTGATTCCTCTGTCCCAGTCATTAACTTTCTGACTGGGATGACAATCCAGGCGTACTCACAAGATTTTGGCAAGGATGTTTGTGATAGTGCTGTTTACATTAATGAGGAGAAAAAGGCAAGATTAAAATGTGCTCCAGTGGGAGAAAGGTGAATATAAATTATTAAATGCTCAGTGAAGAAATATGTTATAAAATATGTAAGGATGATAAAAAGACATAAGAGATTACTAAGTAAAAAGAGCAGACATTCAAAATGGGATGTGATACCTAATCCTAACTTTGTTCAAAAAAGCATATTTACATTTTTATAGGGAAATAGAGAGTTCCCTGATGGCCTACTGGTTAGGATTCCAGGCTTTCACTGCTGTGGCCCAGGTTCAATCCCTGGTCAGGGAAGTTCCTAAAAGCTGCACAGTGTGATTTAAAGAAAAAGAAAATAGATAGATGATATGTAGAAAAATATTTGCCATGCTGGGCTTCAGAGTAATTTTATTATTCTCCTTTATACTTTTTTGTATTTCCCAAATTTTTCAGAGTAAGCACATGTTATTTTCTAATCAGAAAATAATATTATAAAATATGCAAAGAAGTATGGTTTTTACTTTGGACATGGTCTAAACTATTATACTGACACCCTAAGGTGATAATTCCCGTCCTTTCTTTGCAATCAAGGATCCTCAGTTTTCATAATGGCTTCTTTCTTTCTCTCTTCCTTTTCGTCTTTGTTTTGCTCTCTTTATGACGAGAAAATTTAACAAAATTACTAAGTACTAACAAGTACCAAGGCAATGGCACCCCACCCCAGTACTCTTGCCTGGAAAATCCAATGGACGGAGTAGCCTGGTGGGCTGCAGTCCATGGGGTCGCTAACAGTCGGACAGACTGAGCGACTTCACTTTCAGTATTCTTGCCTGGAGAATCCCAGGGATGGGGGAGCCTGGTGGGCTGCCGTCTATGGGGTCACACAGAGTCGGACACAACTGAAGTGACTTAGCAGCAGCAGTAGCAACAAGTACCATGCAGAACAAAGTATGGAGGCTTCCAGAAATGTATATCTGAGGATGTGTACTATATAATTCTAGAAGCAATATTAATAATTTTGAAGTTTCATTTTATTTTCTAAAAAGAATACTTGCCTATGAGTAAAGTGTAGAACAATATATCCATCTGTATTATTATTTTTAAAATATTTATTTGAGGAATAGACAAAATATTATGAAAGATTAATTTTGAAGAAATCTAAAGTTGTTGGAAACTGGTTTTAACTAAACCTAGAATAGGAAATTGTTAAGCAGATCCTGCTTGGAAAGGGAAGGAAAGAATTGTCAAGTGCCTGAAAGTAAGTGAAAGTGTTCGTTCCTCAGTCGTATCTGACTCTTTGCGACCCTGTGGACTGTAGCCCGCCAGGTTCCTCTGTCCATGGGATTCTCTAGGCAAGAATACTGGAGTGGCTAGCCATTCCCTTCTCCAGGGGATCTTCCTGACCCAGAGATCACACCTGGGTCTCCTGCATTGCCAGCAGATTCTTTACTGTCTGAGCCACCAGGGAAACCCAGTGCCTGCTTTCTCCAAATAGCAGTGAGTCCCCAGCGCAGGAATGGTTCATCTCCAATTCACAGGACCAATCCAGGACTTACAGTTGAGCCTGACTTTCTGGGGATCAGCACCAGCCCTACTGTCTGGCATTAGCAATATATCACATTGTGCAAAACCCCCTTTGAGGCAGTGTACAAGATTTGATCTCGGCCCCTAAATTCTGTTTTGCTGACCTCCCTTGAACCCAGTTCCCTAGAGGACTTAGCCTGTCCCAGGAACTATAACCAGGTTCCAGTCTCCCTGCCTTGTGGCCAACTTTCCCAATCCTGGCCAGTCCTTCCAGTCACAGTCTTCTTCCTCTTTCTGTATCCTGACTTGCTGCAAAATGGGAACTAGTTAAACATATGAGTGAATGAATAAAAATGATGAAAGGAATAAATGGGGTTATTTGAACCGTGAGCTCATATAGCTCCAATTCTTGTACACTGAGTAATACTAAACAGCCTCAGAAAGAACCTAGAGCAGGATCTGTAAGGCTTGAAAGGGCAAAAAAAGTATGATCCTCCCCTTATACTGCCCACTTCTCCCCCTATCACCCTAATACGATGCCTACCATATGATGCATTGAGGAGACACAAATTGTTTTCCTGCCATTTTGTCAATATTCTGCCTTCCTTATAGTCATCAAGCCCCTATGGATCAACCTGGTATTGAAATACTCCTCTTATTTCAATGAAGAGAAGAGAATGATTCTCGAATCCTCAGATAACCTTTCTTTTTCTGTTCCTGCCTTGAAGTTTAGAATCTATAGTCCTGGAAGTGCAGTTAGTGGAATTGGCAGCCTTGCACCCATCCTTGTGGAAAAATGTACACTGAAATAAATACCTTTGGCATAGTGTCATGGCTTAGGTGGCATTTCAGAGCCAACCACATGCATCTGAGCAATCTGCCATCTCATTGACATTCCACCACATGCCTCAAAATTCTCCAGGCAGGCTCAACTAAAAAATCTTGTAAGACATGTACGTCAGGTAAATTGTAACTATAATTTAGGTGCATTCGAGTGATTTCAGACCTTTAGATATTAATCACTTGGCAGGACATAGAGTCCAAAAGAAGTGAAGTATGATGACTTTAAAAAGATTTAAGCACTGAATGGTTGAAAGAGTTCCTGTGAAATTGCTTCACCCTCAGTTAATCTAGCTCTTATTTTTAAAAAATCAATTGAAATGTACTTTATTAGGAGACTTTCCCTACAAATACAGTGGCAAATGTGTAGCTTGTAGCCTATTAAATAGACAGCTTAAGTAGACATTAAATAGGACTTCCTCTCTTCCTAGGGGGCATTTTTCCCCTCACTAATTGGTGACTTCCTTTCCTTGATCCCTGCAAAGTGTCACCATTGAGGTCCAATCCTCAGGAAGCTAAGCAAACTGATCCTTCCCTTGGACTCCTTGTGAATCAAAGTGAAGGCTCAGCCTATAGAACTTCTATTTACTTTTTACAAATTATACACCCCAAGACACAAAGAGTTAAAAGGGGGTTGTGCATCTTTAGAGGGA
The DNA here is from genome assembly GCA_006410675.1 of Oreotragus oreotragus. Lineage (NCBI taxonomy): Eukaryota > Metazoa > Chordata > Mammalia > Artiodactyla > Bovidae > Oreotragus > Oreotragus oreotragus. The sequence goes on from SJYX01012111.1 coordinate 134,218, forward strand.
GAAGGCAATGGCACCCCACTCCAGTACTCTTGCCTGGAAAATCCCATGGATGGTAGATAATAAATTATAAGTATTTTGAGCCCAAACCAATCCCATAATTTTATTTTCCATTCTAATACTTTTTTATTATCATCATTGTTTTATAAATACAGTTATTTACAATATTATGTTAGTTTCAGGTGTACATCAAAGTGATTCAGTTATATATACATATACATTTGCAGATTATTTTCTATTATAGGTTATTATAAGATATAGAGAATAATTCCCTGTGCTGTACAAGAAATCTTTATTTGTTGTTTATCTATTTTATGTACAGTAGTTTATATCTGTTAATCCCATACTTCTAATTTGTCCCTTCCCTGCTCCCTTTGCTAACCATAAGTTTGTTTTCTCTGTTTGTGAGCTGATTTCTGTTTTATACATAGATTCATTTGTATTATTCTTTAGGTTACACATATAAGTGATATCATATAATATTTGTCTTTGACTTATTTCACTTAGTATGATATTATGTAGGTACATCCATGTTGCTACAAATGGCATTATTTCATTCTTTCTGATGGCTGAGTAATGTTCCATTTCATACACACACACACCACCACCACATCCTCTTGAATCAATAGTCTGTTGATGGCCCTTGAGTTGTTTTCATGTCTTAGCTATTGTAACTAATGCTATGAACACTGGGGTACATGTATCTTTTCAAATTAGAGTGGGCCAGTCCTATAATTGGGCTTCCCTGGTGGCTCAGATGGTGGCTCCTGACTGCAATGCAGGAGACCTGGGTTCAATCCCTGGGTCGGGAATATCCCCTGGAGGAAGAAATGGCAACCCACTCCAGTACTCTTGCCTGGAGAATTNATCTTTTCAAATTAGAGTGGGCCAGTCCTATAATTGGGCTTCCCTGGTGGCTCAGATGGTGGCTCCTGACTGCAATGCAGGAGACCTGGGTTCAATCCCTGGGTCGGGAATATCCCCTGGAGGAAGAAATGGCAACCCACTCCAGTACTCTTGCCTGGAGAATTCTAGGAACAGAAGAGCCTGGTGGGTACAGTCCATGGGGTCGCAAAGAGTCAGACATGACTGAGCGACTTCACTTCAATCATTCAATCCTATAATTTGAAAGTCAGTAACTGTAGTTTAAAGAAGATGTGGAAATTAAACTCTTAATATATTACTCATGGAAGTTGCTATGAACTTTCTGGAGAACAATTTGACACTCCATGACAAAAACCTTAAGTAGAGTATGTCCTTTGGATCAATAATTATACCCTGTTTCATTTATTCTAGGGACACGGAGATACAAAGATTTATATGTAAGGATTGTTCATGGTATCATCATTCATAATGATAAAAATGGAAACAACATAGATGTCTAACAGTTCAGTATTATTTGAATAGATTATTATAAATTCACACAATGGAATGCCCAGTAGCCATTAGCATAATTTTTGAAGTATACTTAGTAAATGAAAAAAATTTAAGGGAAGAACAAAGAACTAAACACATAAATAAATATTTATTATAAAAGTAGCAGAACATTGGAAACAAATACTCATCAATAATGGACTGGTTAAGAAATTGTAGGGAATCTGCACTGGAAAATTATGCAGGGTCAAAAAGAAAGGTGAAGGCCATGGACCCATCTCTGAGATATATTATAAGGAAAGCAAATTATAGAATAGGTTGTGTAGTATGCAACCATTTTTATAACTAGAAGATATAGCTATCAATATTTCTGTAAGTCTGCCACAGAACTAGTGACACTGGCTGCCTCTGAGGAGGTGAGAGGTGGATAGGCAGTGGGAGGGGAGATTCACTTCTTGTGTAAAATTTCATCCTATTTGAGCATTTTCCATATGCCAGTACAAATAAAAAAAAAATACATATTATGTCCACTATGATCTTAACTTGTAAATAACTTCATGTCTATCCATCTGAATAGAAAAGATTCAAGATCAAACAAAAAATGTAAACAAGGGTTATCTTTGGGTGGTAGGGTTATGGATAATATTAATTTTCTTCTATGTATTTTCCTGTATTTTCTGAGCCTCCTCCCATCCCAGGACAATCAACGTTGATAAAGATTTTAAGAATATAATGAGAGGAAAAGGGAAATCTAAAAATGTCTAAAGGGGGAACTCCCTGGTGGTTCAGTGGTTAGGACTCTGCCCTTCCATTGCAGGGGACATGGGTTTTATCCCTGGTCAGAAATCTAGGACCCTGCATGTCTCACAGTGCAGCCTAAACTAATTTATTAATAATGTTTAAAAATGTCTAAAGTCCTAATGAGGCAGTTGGTTAGGGGGGTGCTTGCTTGGTTCGGTGATGTGAGCATTGAGCTCACTGCTGCTGTGTTAGTCAAGACTGGCCTTACTTCCAAGCTGCAGTAGGTAATTATGGCTAACTATTCATCTACTGGCTGAAGTCTACACATATATAATTAGTTTTATTACTATAACTCAGTTCTCAGTCTTGCTGGCACATTGGGATACTTTGGGGCATTAAAAAAAAAATACCAAAAATATACTAAGCTTTACCCCAAACCAATTAAATCTGAATATGTGAGGTGAGAATTCAGCATCTAGTATTCTTAAAGTCTCCTCAGGTGATTCTAATGTGCAGCCAGGGGTCAGAACCACACTTTAACCAGAGCTTTGATCTAGTTGAAAATGTGAATACTCCTGCAAGGGTGCTGTGATTTATTATCAGTAGGTTATAGGCTTCCTGAGAATAAAGGTAAAAGATTAAGTGAACTATAGATTCTTTCCCAAACAGGACAAATTCTGAGACCAGGGAAGCTGGAGGCCGAATGCAACTTCTTCCAAGACTCCTTCAGTTTTGGGGCACAGGGAAGAGAAAGCTGAGAATGAGAAACCCAAGGTCCAGTTCTGTTCTTGTCACTTCCTGGTTGGAGAACCTGGATCAGTTTATAGAACTTCTAGGCATGACCTTGTTGTAAAATGTGCCAACTGGATTAGCACAGAGGGACGAGGAAAGAAGAAGTGTGGGGATTCCATGTTACACACCCTACCCCCCACCAGTGGATTGACTTATTTATACATTTATAGATTGGCTCTCCAGTATGCTTCATTTTAAAGAGATGACTCCAGGATTAAAAAAAAAAATCCCTAGAATTTGCTGTATGACTCAGGGAACTCAAACCAGGGCTCCGTAACAACCTAGAGGGGTAGGACAGGGAGGGATGTTCAAGTGGGAGGAGGACCGGGTAAACCTATGGCTGGTTCATGCTAATGTTTGGTAGAAAACAATGAAATACTGTAAAGCAATTATTCTTCAGTTTAAATAAATTTAAAAAAATTTCCCTAGATCACATGGCTTCTTAGCTCTTCTTATTCTACAATCTTCACTTTTAAATGTAAGCCCAATAGTGAACCTAAAATATGTGATTTTTTCCTGTATTTTCTCATCATGTTGGGGGTTTGATTTTCCTGATACCATGTGTTTTAAGGTATTCTGTGGACGCTTCTACTTCCATTAGATGATCAATGACTTTTCAATCCAGTTTTCTTGTTCCAGTGTCACATGCAGAAACCCTGGATATTTTTAAGTTGTAAAAAGTAGATAACTTTCCACAGCTCATTCCTTCCCAGGAGTGACAAATCTACCACTTGTATACCTACTCATATATAACTTCCATACCAGGGCTGGGACAGGATGAGGAAAGTGAGCTTTTTGTCTTGGCTGCAAAATTTAAGAGAGTACCAAAAAACTCAGTAATTAATACAAAAATCCATGAAGAACAAATTATAAAAATTTTAAATAAAGGGAAGATCACCAATAGTTCTCTGATGAGCCATACTGGAGCCCATGGCAAAAAAATGAAAGTACTTCACTCACTCCAATCTATCCTAGGTCCCATTCCATACTGTTGAAAGTACTCACCACAAATAAGTGCTTAAGAATTTGTATAAGATCAAATGGAACCTAATCAAACTATAAGCTTTTGTCCAGCAAAGGAAACCATAAACAAAACAAAATGACATACTACGGACTGGGAGAAAATATTTGCAAATAGTGAGACTGACAAGGGATTAATTTTGAAAATATACAAACAGCTCCTACAGTTCAGTAACAAAAAAACAAGCCATCCAATCAAAAAATGGGCAGAAGACCTAAACAGATATTTCTCCAAAGGGGACATACAGATGTCCAACAGGCACATGAAAGGCTGCTCATCGTTGCTAATTATTAGAGAAATGCAAGTCAAAAAATGCAATGAAGTACCACCTTACACCAGTCAGAATGGCCATCATTTTAAAAAATCTACAAGAAATGCTGGAGAGGATGTGGGGAAGAGGGAGCCCCCAACACTGCTGGTGGGAATATAAATGGGTGTAGCCACTATGGAAAACAGTATGGATGTTCCTCAAAAAACTAAAAATATAGTCACCACATGGTCCACAATCCAACTCCTGGGCATATATTCAGAGAAAACTCTAATTCAAAAAGATACATGCGCCCAAGTGTTCACAGCAGCACGGTTTACAATAGGGGAGATGGAAGCAACCTAGGTGTCCAATGACAGATGAATGGCTAAAGAAGATGTGGGTGTGTGTGTGTGTGTGTGTGTGTGTGTGAAGTATTACTCAGCCATAAAAAATGAAATCTTGGTAGCAATACGGGTGGAGCTAAAGATTACTTATTAAGTGAAGCAAGTCACTTAATAAAGACAGATATCATATGATATCACTTATATGTGAAATCTTAAAAAAAGTGATACAAATGAACTTATTTACAAAACAGAAATAGACTCACAGACATAGGAAAAAACCCTATGGTTATGAAATGGAAAAACAGGAGATAGGGAAGGATAAATTAGTAGGAGTTTGGGATTAACAAAAACATACTACTATATATGAAATAGAAAAACAAAGACCTACTGTATGATATAGAGAATGATATTTAATGTCTTATAATAATCTATAATGGAAAATCTATAATCTGAAAAAATATGTATATACAGACACACACACACACACACACACATACATATATTCATGCATGTGTGCTAAGCTGCTTCAGTAATGTACTACTCTTTGTGACTAAAAAACAGCAACAGCTATATATATATATATATATATGAATCACTTTGCTGTACACCGAAAACTATGACAACATTGCAAATCTACTACACTCTAATTTTTAAAAATGTGTGTGCATGTTAGTCACTCAGTTGTGTCCAGCTCTTAGTGACCCCGTGAACTGCAGCCTGCCAGGCTCCTCTCCATGGGATTCTCCAGGCAAGAATACTGGAGTGGCTTGCCATGCCCTCCTCCAGGGGATCTTCCTGATGCAGGGATCAAACCCCGGTATCCCACATTGCCTGCAGATTCTTTATCATCTGAGCCACCAGGGAAGCACTAATTTAAAAAAAAAAATTGACCACACCAAAAAAATGGAATTTGTATAAGAATGGAGAGATGGAAATACATTGACAAATTTGGAAGAGGTCTCTTGGAAATTTTGTGGCTCAAATGGATTTTGGTAGGCCTAACAGATAGGAACAGAAAGAAAAAATGAGCGAGAGATACCTTTATGTTTAATTTTGTGGTCAGGAAGAGATAGTTTATATTCCTATTTAAGACTGAAAATCCATTAGGTTCCTTGTGCTACTGTGCTCAGTCATGTCCAGCTCTCTGTAACCCCATGGACTATAGCCCACCAGGCTCCTCTGTCCATGGTATTCTCCAGGCAAGAACACTGGAGTGGGTTGTCATTTCCTTCTCCAGGGGATCTTCCTGACCCAGGGATTAAACCTGAATCTCTTGCCTTTCTACATCGACATGCAGGCAGATTCTTTACCACTGTGCCACCTGGGAAATCCATTAGATTTCTTACATCTTGGTAAAATTCAGAATGGCAGATTGAAAAATTTTGCAAGGATATAACTAATTAGTAAATAAAGGTGATTATTAAGACCATTTCAATCACTGAGAAGGCAGCATAACATAATTCAATTACTTATGTATTTTTCATCACTCATGTGCTATTTCATTAATCTATCATTCAGTTCAGTTCAGTTCAGTCACTTAGTCGTGTCTGACTCTTTGCAACCCCATGAATAGCAACACGCCAGTCCTCCATCACCAACTCTCAGAGTTTACTCAAATTTATGTCTATCGAGTCCGTGATGTCATCCATCTCATCCTCTGCCATCCCTTTCTCCTCCTGCCCTCAATCCCTCCCAGCATCAGTGTCTTTTCCAATGAGTCAGCTCTTTGCATCAGGTGGCTGAAGTATTGGAGTTTCAGCTTTAGCATCAGTCCTTCCAAAGAAATCCCAGGACTGATCTCATTTAGAATGGACTGGTTGGATCTCCTTGCAGTCCAAGGGACTCTCAAGAGTCTTCTCCAACACCACAGTTCAAAAGCATCAATTCTTCAGCGCTCAGCTTTCTTCACACTCCAACTCTCACATCCATACATGACCACTGGAAAAATCATAGCCTTGACTAGATGACCTTTGTTGGCAAAGTAATGTCTCTGCTTTTCAATATGCTATCTAGGTTGGTCATAACTTTCCTTCCAAGGAGTAAGCATCTTTTAATTTCATGGCTGCAGTCACCATCTGCAGTGATTTTGGAGCCCCCCAAAATAAAGTCTNAAATCATAGCCTTGACTAGATGACCTTTGTTGGCAAAGTAATGTCTCTGCTTTTCAATATGCTATCTAGGTTGGTCATAACTTTCCTTCCAAGGAGTAAGCATCTTTTAATTTCATGGCTGCAGTCACCATCTGCAGTGATTTTGGAGCCCCCCAAAATAAAGTCTGACACTGTTTCCCCATCTATTCCCCATGAAGTGATGGGACCAGATGCCATGATCTTCGTTTTCTGAATGTTGAGCTTTAAGCCAACTTTTTCACTCTCTTCTTTCATTTTATCAAGAGGCTTTTTAGTTCCTCTTCACTTTCTGCCATAAGGGTGGTGTCATCTGCATATCTGAGGTTATTGATATTTCTCCCGGCAATCTTGATTCCAGCTTGTGCTTCTTCCAGCCCAGCGTTTCTCATGATGTACTCTGCATAGAAGTTAAATAAGCCGGGTGACAATATACAGCCTTGATGTACTCCTTTTCCTATTTGGAACCAGTCTGTTGTTCCATGTCCAGTTCTAGCTGTTGCTTCCTGACCTGCATATAGGCTTCTCAAGAGGCAGGTCAAGTGGTTTGGTATTCCCATCTCTTTCAGAATTTTCCACAGTTTATTGTGATCCATGCAGTCAAAGGCTTTGGCATAGTCACTAAAGCAGAAATAGATGTTTTTCTGGAACTCTCTTGCTTTTTCCATGATCTAGCAGATGTTGGCAATTTGATCTCTGGTTTCTCTGCCTTTTCTAAAACCAGCTACATTGAGTAATTAACAAATTGACTATATATTGTATCATGATCTTAAATGTGTATCATTCTTATTACTAAAAATGAATTGGGGATAGAAAATCAACTTTCCTATACAGTTGATTTAGATGGAATTAATACATTTCCACTGGGTTTGGAAAAATATGTTTCATCCACATTTTTCTTGATACCCTAGTGTGGCTAATTTTCTTTGATGAACCTATTTGAGGCAAGATCTTAAAGCCCAGGGCCAAGGAACATCTTGTATTGAGGGGGCCAAGCTTTGGTGAGTACCATCTGGTGAAGAAAAAAAAAAAAAAGGCAGACTGCCATGTGTCCAATCTATGGCCTCTCTGATTGAAGGGTCTCTTATTATCTTTTTAAATTTATTTTTAACTGAGCATAATTGCTTTACAATATTGTGTTGGCTTCTCCCATACAACAGCGTGGATCAGCCATAAGTATACATACGTCCCTTCCCTCTTGAACCCCATCCCACCCCTCTAGGTTGTCACAGAGCACCAGATTGAGCTCCCTGTGTTACACAGCAACTTCCCATTAGCTATCTTTTTTACATCTGATAATGTATATGTTTCAATACTACTCTCTCAATTCGTCCCATCCTCTCCTTCCCCTACTATGTCCAAACTCTGTTCTCTATGTCTGAGTCCTATTCCTGCCCTGTGTGCAGGTTCATCAGTACCATTTTTCTAGATACCATATATATGTGTTAATACATGATATTTGTTTTTCTGACTTACTTCACTTTGTATATAACAAGCTCTAAGTTCATCTGCCTATAGGGTCTTTTTAAAATTCATTCAACAAATGCTTATTAAGCATCTACTAATTTCAGGCCCTGTTCTAGGTACTGGGTTCAGGAGTGAACAAAATAGACAAAGATCTTGATTCTTATTGAGGTATGTAAGGAAATCATCAAAGGGAGATGAGTATAAATGGGATAAATGATTATTCGATTTAAAGACAGGGAAACAATGAACAGGAAAGAAATCAATTGCCTCTGTCAACTACCTGATTAATTGCAAAATCCAATCCTCACCCAGCTAATTGCCTTCCAGGGTCCACCTGGAATGCCCACACATACAGCATGTTACTATAATGTGGAATCTAAACTGGTTTAGGTTTTACAGCAATGGGGAGTAAAGTAGGTGGTAGAAAATGTTGCCATCTGGGAATACAGGGCTAGGACTGCCAGATGTTGACCAAGAACTGAAATACCCATTTCTGTGTGAATCACTAGATGTTTAAGTTATGACAGTTAATTCAATTTTTGCAAAAGTACCCCTGAGTCTAAAGCTCAGAGACCACGGAGTTTGTAGCCTTGGTCTTAGGTTCAGTTCAGTTCAGTTCAGTTCAGTCCCTCAGTCATATCCGACTCTTTGCGACCCCATGAATCGCAGCACGCCAGGCCTCCCTGTCCATCACCAACTCCCGGAGTTCACTGAAACTCACGTCCATCGAGTCGGTGATGCCATCCAGCCATCTCATCTTCTGTTGTCCCCTTTTCCTCCTGCCCCCAATCCCTCTCAGCATCAGAGTCTTTTCCAATGAGTCAAATCTTCGCATGAGGTGGCCAAAGTACTGGAGTTTCAGCTTTAGCATTATTCCTTCCAAAGAACACCCAGGGCTGATCTCCTTTGGAATGGACTGGTTGGATCTCTTTGCAGCCCAAGGGACTCTCAAGAGTCTTCTCCAACACCACAGTTCAAAAGTCAATTCTTCGGCACTCAGCTTTCTTCACAGTCCAACTCTCACATCCATACATGACCACTGGAAAAATCATAGCCTTGACTAGACGGACCTTTGTTGGCAAAGTAATGTCTCTGCTTTTCAATATGCTATCTAGGTTGGTCATAACTTTCCTTCCAAGGAGTAAGCATCTTTTAATTTCATGGCTGCAATTACCATCTGCAGTGATTTTGGAGCCCTCCGAAATAAAGTCTGTTTCCCCATCTATTCCCCATGAAGTGATGGGACCAGATGCCATGATCTTCGTTTTCTGAATGTTGAGCTTTAAGCCAACTTTTTCACTCTCTTCTTTCACTTTCATCAAGAGGCTTTTTAGTTCCTCTTCANACAGATCTAGGTTGGTCATAACTTTCCTTCCAAGGAGTAAGCGTCTTTTAATTTCATGGCTGCAGTCACCATCTGCAGTGATAACCATCCTAGTTGGTGCAAAAATGATAATAAAATATGGTTTTGTTTTCAATAAAAGGCAATAATATTACATTACTATTATCTAGCTGCACAAATCCTAACAAAAACCTAAGGTATATTAAACATATAGCTCATCTGAGGAGATGAATTGTACAAAAAATATGGCACTTTTGAGCATAACAGCTTACAAATACATCTTTAATGACCATGTCTATCAAAGCAGGTAAAAGCCAAACGTATGAAAATTAAGGCCAATCAATTCTTGATTTGTTTTTGTCCCACCATCTTGATTTCAGCCTAAACCTAGGCATTTTATTTGAGATGAATTAATGAAAATGTAAACAGAAAACAGAACAACAAAGCACAACACAGTGCTTTCTATGGTGTGCTAAAGTTTCTTTTTTAAAAATTTAATTGCGGTTTATCCAACAGAGAGTGAACCTATGAGTTTTAGAAACAAAGGATCCATTTAATTTCAAATAGAAATATACTTATTTGCAACCATGTTTTGAAAAAAGATGAAGCAAATTCATTGCTTCAGAGTTCAAGATATTCCTTGTCCATCTTTTTCTTCCAAGTTCTCCTCTAACCAGCAAGTTAGTGCCATGAGAAAAGGACATATATTTATTTAAATGGTGCCAACACACACTGGAAATTTTTTAAACATGTTTATTTATTCATGATTCTTCTTCAGTCATCAGTTGTTTCCACATAGCCTTTGAAAAATAGAGGGATTTATGTAATGGGCCACTTGTGTGGTATAAATATATACGTTGCTAAGTAAACATTCTATACACATAAAACATATACGCAACACTAAGAGCTGGTGTAAGGGCAGTGCCTTCTGGCTGAGCTCAGAAAATGTAATTTCTATAATGAATCACGTTTTCCCTTATATCTTTGATAGTGTAGACCCAGATAATAAGATGAAACTTTCACATGAAAAAAAAGGAAACTAGAAATAGCAATAACATCAGAAACTAAATGGACCCCGAACCAATGAATGCTAAATAGTCAAACATCATAACAAGGGAAGAGATTTTTTATTTAAGTCACTCCATTTTCAACATTCATCAGAGTGAGAGAGAAGCTTCCATTAGTTTTTTTATGGATGGTAAGTAACTAGATCTGCTTCTTTTAACATTCCAAAGCCTGCCTGGGTATGGTAATACTTGTCATTACTTCAAGTAGCTGTAGGGTCCTTAAAAACTCACTGTGTCTGTCTTTTGCTTATCACTCGAAAAAGATTAATCTCTAAACAATGATCTCTGGTACTGTTAACCTTAGGCTTGCACTTTTTAGTCCATCAAGGGAAAAAAGGCAGGATTCAGAAGGCAGAGAAAATATCTAAACTTTATAAAGCAGAGCAGAAACCATTCCCCTAATGTAATAAATCTTCATCACAAAAATAAAACCTCTCACTCCAAAAAAAACAAACAAACAAACCAAGTAGGATATTATCTTTACCTGTCCTTTTTTCACTTATTTCCCCAGGAATAACCTAGTGGTAACTCTTGATAAAGTCTCAATAAAAACTGTCCAAAACATTTCCTGACAATGTCTTCTCTTTCTCTTCCTCTCTTTCAGCTTTCTGCCCAGAATTTGGCAAAGCCTGGAAGCGAGTCCTAACTTTTACGGCAATTTATCTTTCTACATCACCTGTTTCTAGGTGAAAAACAAGCCCTTTTCAAATTAGTGTGGCTTTTGTTCAGTTAATTATATGCATTAGGAATTATTTCAACAGGAATGTAATTTTCACCATACGCACATTAAAGCAGAAACCTTCCTGGCACCTTTTAACTCCTGTGCATTAAATTGTACAAACGTTTTCCCACAGAAGTGAAAATCTTAAATGGAGTATTTCCTGGGAAAAATAATGAAAACTTTAAAGAAACAGCAAACATCATCACCCCCTAAAAAACCTAGAAACAGGAAAAAGACTCTCTCTCTGTTTCACATCAGAAAGAATCACCTAGAAACAGAAACCCTTAGAAAGGTCATACTTCTTACCCTCATGTAACTTATAGCCTAAACTATTACTTTTTAAAATGTAATTCAGGTTCAAACAATAAAGCTATATTTTAATTATAATATAAGCTTATCAACCCTATACCACTTTCTACCTGCATCACTTTTAATAAATTACAAACGATCATCAGGATTTACGATTTTGACATATTTTTGCTTCGTTTCAAATTTCTATAAGGTCTTATTCTTTTTACATCATTTGTCATAAGGAATGAGCCAAAGTGCTTATTAATTTTAAAAAACAAAAGCTGACTAGACTCTGATTCTTTAAATCTACTTTTATTTTGGACTCAGTTAAAATACTTCTAAACCATGCATGCATCGACTTTGAGAAAAGGTAATTGTGACATTAAATTTTATTGAAATATCTCAGGTCCTGATTTGTGTACCGGCTTATGCTCTGAGTTCCCACGAAGCAGTAAAACGTTTAAAATACTGTCTGTGCAAATGCAAAATTTATGAATTCACACATCTCTGAGTTGATTTATGTGAAATAATAATACACTATTTAATGCTTAAACATGGCTAGGAGCTATGCCAGGCTATCAAGATGTACAATGGAATAATAGATTTATAAGACGGATAACCTTCTTGCCTAGAGAAGCTTGTTTAAAGGTGTTGTACAGATATATTAAACTATATGTAATTTTATACTAACTTAATGCTGTAGGCCTATACTGCAAATAAAAGATTACAACCATGGCATTTGCGATAATAAAATGATCTGGCTATTCAACATAAGGTGTCTGAGGACTAAAAAGAGACAAGGAACTTGTTTAAAACTTTTGTCCCTTTTCATTCATCGCTCTTTATGAATTATTTTATTTTCCCTTTAACATGGCCAACGTAACTGCATGGCCCCGCAGTTCTCTCATTGAGTAACTGAGGGAAAAGGTTTCTGTAAGGACTGTAATTGGATGTTTCCAGGAGGCCTTCAGGCACATCTAATTATCACCTGATTTGCTTAGAAAACTAACTAAAAAAATTCTTAGAATGAAATATAAGAGAAAGTTATAATTGACAGTTTTCTTATAGTCTCTTTACTCTTTCAATTACTATATTCATCATTTCTTTTTAAAACCAAAGAAGGAAATATTTTTTAATCTCGGATTTTGGTTTTTTGATCATTATAAGATAAACATTGAGACGCATTAGTTCGACTTTTATGCTGAGTTAAAAGAGATAACAACTTTAGAATTTTTAAAGCGATTGTTCCCATCATATGATGCTTTGAAATTTGAGTGATTCGTTTTCAGAGTTAAACCCTCTTACAAAGTGTGCTGAATCAATGACAAATGTCTCTTTAAAACAGAGAAATAAACAAGGCAATAAACACATTTAAATGTCTTCATTTGTATTGTAATTTCAACTAAGTTTGAGATATATTCATTTATCTTCATGCTGTTAAACAGCAGGTCAATGAAGTGATTTTAATAACCAATGAGTTATTCCAAAAGAAAACAATTTTGTTTCAACTAATATAAAACTTTAATAAAAATTAAATCTCCTTTGAAAACAGAAAATTTTTGACAAATCAAAATGTTAATGTTAGTTTATATTGATTACCAGTCTTACAAACCAAAAAAGCTACGATAGGAGGAATCAGCAGTTACAGGGAAATAAAGATTAGTTTTAGATTTTCATGTTGTATTGCCAAAGGTCCAGCTGAAATCAAGTTAAATTCTAATGACGTTTTCAAAATAATCATGACAAATGTTTTCTCTTTCAGCTCCCAATACGCAATTGCATGTCTGTTGGCTACATTGCTTACTTAAAGTTTTAAGGTTTGACAGTGATATTGTTTACACTGCATTTTTCAGGAAAGAGTCCAGCTGCATATTAACCATCAAATGTTCAACTCCCTTTCTGTGCATGCAGCTTCTAAACACAAAATTTCAACAGCCATTGTTAATGGCATTTCAGCAACTTTTATCCCCTATTTACATATACTGTGAAAACACATATAATTAAGGAATATCTCAGTGCTGAAATATCATCTTATGTGGGGCACTCGGTGTTGAATGATTTTCGGCATGCTCAACACTGCCCTGAGGAGACGTATAATATCTAAAGAGCCAGAAAGCTAGAAACTGGTTGAAACTTGTCAAAATATGTGGTCAGTCTGAGTTGTGGGAGTGTAGATGGTGTCCATCGTAACCGGGTTTCCTGCAAGCTGTATCTGCCTACTTACCCGACATGGATTGACGGGAACGTGGTACAGACAGATAACCTTTATAAAAACAAATCTTTTAACAATAAGATGAGAGAGAGGAGGCGGTGTCACTATCCCACCTTGATTGCTAAAAGGATACAAATCCGTGAGAACATGAAAACAGGTACAAAAGGTAAGATTATTGAAAAATACATGAAATTTTCTAAGAGCTCTTATCTATTTGAATATTTCGGCTTGAGAGTTGGGACAACCCCCTTTCAGGTGTCTGCTCAAATGGCACCAACATCAATAACACAGCCTCTCCCATCCCTTTCACTCACACTATTTTCTGTCTGCTGACCTTGATTTATTTTTTTGTCTTAGCACTTCTAATACCTGAATTACTATTAATACACACTTATTTCTTTATCTGTTTGTCTGACTCTTTCAACTTGAATGTAAATTCCGTGAGTGCAGAATGTGATTTGTTCACTGCTGGGCTCCTGCACCTGAGCACATCTGACACCTGTTTTAGCATTTATTGAATTAATATTCATAACACAAATGGATAATATTTTTCACTATCTAATTCTTGAGCCTTGAACAAATCACTGAATTCTTCTGGGTTTCGTAATTTCTAGAATCAGGGCGTTGGACTGTGTAATCTCTCTGATCTTTCAGATTCAAATGTCTTCATGTTATAAAAATGCTTCCATTTAACCCTGTAGACTATCCTTTCTAAACAATAGTCTGTGTCCAAGAATTCATTTAGACAAATATTAATTTCTCTACATTATTCTTGTTGTTGCTGTTCAGTTGCTCAGTTGTGTCCAACTCTTTGCAACCCTATGGACTGCACCAAGCCAGGCCTCCCTGTCCTTCACTATCTCCCGGGATTTGCTCAGATTCACCTCCGTTAAGTCAGTGATGCCATCCAACCATCTCATCCTCTGTTGTCCCCTTCTCCTCCTGCCCTCAACCTTTCCAAGCATCAGGGTCTTTTCCAGTGAGTCGGCTTTTCCAGTGAGTTGGTCTTCCAGTGAGTGGCCAAAGTATTGGAGCTTCAGCTTCAGCGTCAGTTCTTCCAATGAATATGCAGGGTTGATTTCCTTTAGGATTGACTGGTTTGATCTCCTTGCAGTCCAGGGAACTCTCAAGAGTTTTCTCCAGCACTGAGGTTCAAAAGAATCAATAATTTGGTGCCCAGCCTTCTTTATATCACACATCATCATATCATGATACCCTAAATGTTTACAGTTACTTTTCAGATTAGAGTGGCAACACATTCCAAATTTTTCCATTTTAATACTTCAAATCTGTGTTCACTACTTAAATTTGAAAAAACAGCAATTGTGCCAGTTATCAATTTATTGCTTTTCAGATCCAAATCTATCCTTCAATTCCCAGCCTTGTGGTGCTGAAGGTGGACCCCCTAAATATTTCTCTATGGGACTTCCCTTGTGACTCAGCTGGTAAAGAATCTGCCTGCAATGCAGGAGACCTGGGTTCAATCCCTGGATTGGGAAGAGCTCCTGGGAAAGGGAAAGGCTACCCACTCCAGTATCCTGGCCTGGAT
The DNA here is from genome assembly GCA_006410675.1 of Oreotragus oreotragus. NCBI lineage: Eukaryota > Metazoa > Chordata > Mammalia > Artiodactyla > Bovidae > Oreotragus > Oreotragus oreotragus. The sequence continues at coordinate 149,512 of SJYX01012111.1, forward strand.
AATTCCATGGACTGTATAAGTCTATGGGGTCACACAGAGTCGGACTCGACTGAGTGACTTTCACAATGCTAAACGTTATCAGTAGGGGGCGATAGCGGGACACTGGCGAAGAAAAGAGTCTTCCTTGGCCTCAGTGTGCTTTCCTCCTTTCTTACCCCTGCAGTGTCGGCCAGTTCTGCTGACGCTTGTGGAGTTATGTCCAACTCTTGCGCCTCCATGGACTGTCGCCCACCAGGCATCTCCTTCCATGGGATTTTTCCAGGCAAGAATAGTGGAGGGGGGTGTCATTCCCTTTTCCAGGGCATCTTCCCAACCCAGGGAATGAACTTGGCTCTCCTGTATTCCAGGTGGATTCCTCACCTACTGGGAAGTCTTGGCGGTGCTCAATTACCTACAAGCTTCATCACCGCCCCTGTAGGGAGCACACTTTTTCCAACTGTATCCCCACCTTGGGGACCCTGCCTTAGCCATAGTGACAGCTGCTGCTCTATCTATCTGCTCATGTCCTTTGCCGTCCTCCTTACCTCTTAGTAGCAATTAATCCCTAGTTACTAATTAATAATTCCCTGTAATCAACTTACTCTGCTTGAATTCCTGTGTTGTTTTTGTCTCCAAGCTGGACCCTGAATGATATCGTAATTTTTTTTAGAGATTTATTTAATAAAAAATAAAGTATATGCTATTACCTCAAATTATGCCAACATCGATCTTTGAATTTTGTAAAGTCTTAAAAGGTCTTATCATCTTGAGACTTTTTTCTTTCTTAAAACGCCAAAATATATATATGTATGTATGTATATGTAGAGAAATCCAAAAAAAGTATGCTTCTTCGGTTTCTAGTTTTATACATGGGGATTTTTTTTTTAATAGGATTGTTAAAAAAAAATAGGGTAGATTTATTTTATGAGCAAGTAGAGAAACTGAATTTAATAAATACACAAGTCTCTGGAGTCCAATTTACTTGATAACAGAGGATAAAAATTGATTTGTAAAAATGCCTTCATGTAGATGATTACATGCTCCTTACACGGGTTGCACATATGTATGAGTCTGATAGTAGCTTAAGCAGGACTAGGCATGGATGATTTCTAGTTAGAATATAGCATTTCACAGACCACTTGAATCTTATGGAATACTATATGGCTTAATGTAAAACATGCACTAAATCTTCACAGAATTATGATTTTTGTCCACGAATTAGAAGAATTAAATTGCAAACATATATCCTTATGCTCTCCCTTAACTTTCAAAAGCTAAATATGATACTCAATACTTGTCAACACTGTCTTTTCACTGAGCTGAAAAAGATAATGTCATCTGACAAAAAAGATATGCACGGCTTTTACACTCAGTCGTTCCAAATATTGTCCATGGAACTCTCCAGGCCAGAATACTAGAGTGGGTAGCTGTTCCCTTCTCCTGGGGATCTTCCCAACCAGGGATCGAACCCAGGTCTCCCGCAACACAGGCAGACTCTTTACTAGCTGAGTCACCAGGGAAGCCCAAGAATACTGGAGTGGGTAGCCTATCCCTTCTCCAGCGGATCTTCCTGAACCAGGAATTGAACCGGGGTCTCCTGCATTGCAGGCTGATTCTTTACCACCTGAGCGATCAGGGAATCCCACACTCCTCAGAAGCGGGGCATAAATGACCTTCATTCTTTCTGAGGGACAATTAAAGGCAACACTGTAAACATCAGCAGTAACTTGTGAAACAAGCAGCATTGAACAATTTTTACTTAAAGCTATTGGGCTATTACGTAATGCTATTCTTTTATGGCGATTTATTTTGTGAGTAATAGGGCATAATTCATAAAGCTACATCATACCCAGAGGACAGGCTGGGTGGGCAAATAGGAGAGGGAAATGTTACGAAAGAGCAAACCTCTACCTGAGCGTATGAAGAAGTTATTCTTGCCTGGCCGAGAGGCCAGTGCGTCCATCAGGTATGTAGAACCAGGTGGCAGTTCCACTGACTCTTTCCCTCTAAGGCCTTCCTATTTCAGACATCAGGTTCAAGTCTCATTTTACAAGCAAAAGAACTAAACCTGTACAGCTTAAGTCCAAGCTTACATGGTTATTTGCTGGTCTGAGCTTTACTACACTGAGAAATGTGCCCCCTTTAGTTAAAATCAGTACAGACATACCCTGGAAGGGACTGCTAGCTGCTTCCCAAAGCCCAGCCTCCTTTGACTTAAAACAGAATCCCACTTTGTACACAGGCACATTTCTGCCCACCCCACCTTGCCCCTAGATGTGTGCATGAGATCACTTGACCTATGACATGGAAATAGAAGTTTTGCATTTGATTTCCAAAAGACAGTGTTACATGGTCTTTTCTGGGACATGGTCTTTTCTGTTTCGTGTTAGCTCAACCAAAACTAAATAACTACCACCCATAAAGCTATTGTTGACCCTCACGTGATGTACTAACTATGGCTGAGCAACAAGATGGAAGGAACAAGGGTCTTAGACGCAATGGAGCCACTGTACCAGCCTTGGAATGCCTACTTCAGGATGCATTTTGCATGAGAAAGAAGCGATCTTATTAAAAGCACATGCAGTCAGTTCTAATCCTAACTGGTTCAGATATCTTCAGGTCCATAAATGTTGTAACAACTCTTCTAAGATAGAGTAACAGCTCTTCTGAAACAGAGTAACTAAACCTCATACCCTGGCAATAGGTCTCACTTATTTACACTTTTTAAATTTTATTTTACATTTCTGCCCACATAGTTACTATTTCCTTAGATCTGCATACTCTGATTTTAGTTTGCATTTTTTTCTAGTCTCTTAAGATAGAAGCCGAGATCAATTATTTAGACTTTTCTTCTTTTTTAAGAGGAATTTATGGCTATAAGTTTTTCTCTAAACACTTTAGTCATATCTCACAAATTCTGATATAGTTTGTTTTCACTTTCTTCCTAGTTTCACTTTGATTTCTTCTTTAATTCATGGAATATATAAAACTACATTATTTGGTAACCAAATATTTGGCCCTTTTCTAAAATTGTTGTGTTTTGATTTCCAATTTAATTCTATCTTCAGACAACATAACTTTGTAAGGGTTGAATTATTTTATATTTAAAGAAACTTGTTTTGTAGTCCAAAATATGGTGTGTTTTGATCAACACAGGTGTGTGTGAAATGGATATGTATCCTGCTCTTGTTGGATACGAAAAGTGAAAGTGTATGACTCCTGAGGTGTTCAGGAATAACAGAAGGGTTCTGATTTCTAAACGTCTGGTCTTCCAAAGTAACCCTGACTCCTGAGGCTGTCTCTTATACACATCTAGATGTGTATAAGAGACAGTATTTACACTTTTCAAATTTTATTTTACACTTCTGCCTACATAGTTACTATTTCCTTAGATCTGCCTACTCTGATTTTAGTTTGCATTTTTTTCTAGTCTCTTAAGTTAGAAGCCGAGATCAATTATTTAGACTTTTCTTCTTTTTTAAGAGGGATTTATGGCTATAAATTTTTCTCTAAACACTTTAGTCATATCTCACAAATTCTGATATAGTTTGTTTTCACTTTCTTCCTAGTTTCACTTTGATTTCTTCTTTAATTCATGGAATATATAAAACTACATTATTTGGTAACCAAATATTTGGCCCTTTTCTAAAATTGTTGTGTTTTGATTTCCAATTTAATTCTATCTTCAGACAACATAACTTTGTAAGGGTTGAATTATTTTATATTTAAAGAAACTTGTTTTGTAGTCCAAAATATGGTGTGTTTTGATCAACACAGGTGTGTGTGAAATGGATATGTATCCTGCTCTTGTTGGATACGAAAAGTGAAAGTGTCAGTCCCTCAGTCATGCCCAATTCTTTGTGATGCTACGGACTATCGCCCACTAGGCTCCTCTGTTCCTGTACCTCTGCAGGCAAGAATGCTGGAGTGGGTTGCCATTCCTTTCTCCAGGGGATATTCCTAACCCAGGGATCAACCCTGGATTTCCCGCGTTGCAGGCAGATTTTATCATCTGAGCCACTGGGAAAGCCTCTTGTTGGCTATGCTGCTGCTGCTGCATCGCTTCAGGCGTGTCCGACTCTGTGCGACCCCAGAGACGGCGGAGCCCACCGGGCTCCCCCGTCTCTGGGATTCTCCAGGCAAGAACACTGGAGTGGGGTGCCATTTCCTTCTCCAATGCAGGAAAGTGAAAAGTGAAAGTGAAGTCGCTTAGTTGTGTCCGACTCTTAGCGACCCCATGGACTGCAGCCCACCAGGCTCCTCTGTCCATGGGGTTTTCCAGGCAAGAGCACTGGAGTGGGGTCCCATTGTTGGCTATAGTGTTGTTCAAGTGTCCTTTGTCCGGCTAATTTTTCATCTAATTGTTCTATAATTATTGAGAAGGGATTTTATAAGATTCAGAGATTCCAACACCCTTGCTCTTGCTTGGAGAGTTCCATGGACAGAGGAGCCTGGTGGGCTGCAGTCCGTAGGGTCGCAAAGAAGTGGACAAGGCTAAGCGACTGACACTTTCACGTTTCATACCCACCAGCAGTAGATACATATCCTTCTCACGTGTATCAGTTAAGGTACCATGTGAGAATCTTACAGCAATTTGTTTCCATTTCTCCCCTTCAAATCTTGCACTAATTTCATCAAATAGTCTACTTCAGCATGCTATAAACCCTATGACACCTTGTTATTCTTGTTTGACACAGTTAACTGTCTTTATAAGGAACAAAAATAAGAGAAAGTATTCTGCACTGAATCATATATTTACTACTGCCAGTGTTCATTCTTCAGTGTAGATGGAGACTTTTATCATTTCACTGTCCTTCTCCTGAAGGACTTTCCTTAACATTTCTTAGAGTGTGGGTCGGCGGTGATGAATTATTTTGCCTTTTCTATGTCTGAAAAACAAAATATTTCATCTTCCTTTTTGGAATAATATTTCCACTGTTGGATAGAGGGTTCTAATATAATAATTTCTTCCTTTCAATAGTTTAAATGTGTTGCTGTATTGCCTTCTGGCTTGCTTTTGTTTCTTGTAAGAAAGACACAGCCCTTCTTACCTCTTTCCTTTGGCACAAATAAGCTTCTTTTTTCTCTCTGCCTGTTCTTAAGATTTTTTCTTTTACCTTTGGTTTTAAGCAGTTTGTTTCAGCCCTTATATTTACGGCTCTTGCTTTAAATGTGGTGATCTTCTTGGGCATCTAGACCTACGGTTTTCATCATACCTGGACATTTTATCAGATACAAATTTTTCAAAATTTTTTTTTCTTTTGAAATTTCAATTACACATAGATTAGGATGTTTGAAGTGGCCCTACAGTGTACCGTTTCTCTGTTTTAAAAAGAAAGGGTTTTTTCTAGCTTTGGTCTCTCTATATTTGACTCTGGATAACGTCTATTGCTTTGTCTTGAGTCCACTCATCATTTCTTCTGCACTGTCCACTCTACTGCTCATTCCATCTTGTATATTTTAACATCAGACATTGTAGTTTTCATCTCTAGAAGTTTGATTTTAGTCTTTTTCATATATTTATGACTCCACTTAACATGATGTGTCTTCTTGGCCATACGAGGTAGAGTTAAAACAATGTTTAATGTCAATCCTACCATTTGTCTAATTTCTTGTTCTGTTTCCCTGCTTCCCTGGTGGCTCAGAGGGTGAAGCATCTGCCTGCAATCCCAGAGAGCCGGGTTTGATCCCTGGGTCAGGAAGATTCCCTGAAGAAGGAAATGGCAACCCATTCCAGTGTTCTTGCCTAGAAAATCCCATGGAAGGAGAAGCCTGGTAGGCCACAGTCCACGGGGTCACAAGGAGTTGGACACGACTGAGTGACTTCACTTCACTTGCTCTGTTTACACTGACTGAATTTTCTCCTCATGGGTCATACCTTACTGCTTGTTTGAATGTTTGATATTCTTAATGGATGCCAGATATTATAAATTTTGCTTTGCTGAGTATTGGATATTTTATATTCCTATAAATAATTCTGAGCTTTATTTTTGGGAACAATTAGACTATCTGGAATCTGTCTGATCCTGTAGACACATGCCTCTAAGCTCTGTAAGACAAGGTTTGAGCAGCATTTATTTTAGGACTAACACTTCCTACTACAGAGGCAATACACTTCTGAGCACTCTATTTGATGTCCCATCAACTACAGATCTTTTTCCCCCCACTCTGGATGGTGGGAACTGACTGTATTATTGTGTGTGTGCTAAGTCGCTTCAGTCGTGTCTGACTCTCTGCAGTTCCATGGACTATAGCCCACCAGGTTCCTTCTTGCCCATGGAATTCTTCAGACAAGAATGCTGGAGTGGGTCCTCATTCCCTTCTACCTGAGTCTCTCGTAATATTTGAGAGGCAATTGGGTTAATGCCTAGCTTCAGAACAGTAATTACAGTCTGGGGTACAAATGGCATCCCAGAAAAGAAAATACTGCTTTTAAGTGTTGGAGCCTCCCAAATAGGATTTGCCTCAGTCTGTGGTAAGGGTGACAGTGTCCCCAGTGAACCAGCCCACTTTCCTACATATAAAGTGAAAATGAAAGTTGTGCCTGACTCTTTGCTATCCCATAGACTGTATAACCCACCAGGCTCCTCTGTTCATGGAATTCTCCAGGCAAGAATACTGGAATGGGTTGCCATTCCCTGTTCCAGAGGATCTTCCTGACTCAGGGATTGAACTCAGATCTCCCACATTGCAGGTAGATCCTTTACCATCTGAGCCACCAGGGAAGCCCTCCTACATGTAAAACCTGCAGATACCCTTCGAAAAATGCAGACAACACTGACATACTAGCTGCCTGATCTCTCCCTGGTGTTTGCAGTCCTGCTCTCCTTTCAGTGCTGCAAATCAGTCTCCCATTCTGGTAGCTAAGACTTGACTGCTTTTTCAATCATACCCTATTTATACAGATTTTTTTTTCCATCCAGAAGCCTTATATGTTTGTGAGGTAAGGGCACTTTTTAAATAAAATTTACAATAAAATATGTCTCCCACCTTGGTCTGTAAGAGTCTTTGAGTCACTGTGTGGTGTCTCAACAAGCAGTGTATTCTACTTAGGTGTCCATTATCCATTTTACATTGGATAGAATTGGCTGTGTCATTCTAACAAGGGATGAAGAGAGCTACAAACCAGAATGAGTTTTGAGTCTGGGATCCTTTTTGATGAGACTGTCACCCAGAAAATATATCATTCAGATGGCATTGAGTTGCAAATAAGAGAATAAGGGAAGCATCACACCAAGAAACTTTCAAAGTGGGATCTCAGATTTTCAAAATAGGTCTTTGTAATGACACACTCTTATCTTGATAATTACCCAGGAATTGGCCAAGAAGTGATCTTTTTCTTGGTGCAGCTGCATTCAGTGACCAAATTGCCTTACTAATGTGTTTGAATCAGGAGACAGTGAAGAAAGTATACTCAAGGAATTCTGAGCCAGTTTTTCAGGAGATTATTCCAATACTCAACAGTATCAGAAACCTGCAAATGGAAGGCAGCATAGAAAGTCTATAAAGCACTTTGACTTTCAGTCCAGTGCTAGGTGGTATTTGTATAAAAGTCAAACAATTAATAGACTGAAAATTGTCCAGAAAGGTGAAAACATGACATGCTTTAATTAAAGAATCACAAGTATGTGACCAGAATCAACTGATTGGACTATAATAGCACACTATAATTTGAGCAAATGTCAATGGTAGTATGACACTATTGATAAGCCTGTGACTGCTTTAAAGGTTCAGTGTAACCAGTCTGAGTCCATGCCCAGTCTGATGTGACCTCCTTCACCACACGTCAAAAAGTCGAGTTTGGTATAAGCCATAAGACTTTCATGCAGTCATAGCCCCTGCATCAGAAACACAGAGTCCTTTATTCCGTGCCCAAGCTATAATGTAGGTAGATTGCCAGATGCGATGTGATGATGAAATGCTTGCAGTCTGCTGTGTAGAGGCTCAGTCAGCAGTTGGATTCCAGATGGCCTGATCAGATAATGGGTCTATACATCTACATGAGTGACCCAGATGGTTAGGTCAGCAGCTGTGATTTCCCTTCCCACAGAATGTCCCCCCAAAAGACTTCTTTAATGTGCTAACCTGTACTTTCCAAGTGGCCACAGTGAACAATCCAAGAACTAGTAAAAATTAAACAAGATATATCAAGAAATATGGGTCAGAACTATGGTAATCTATTGAGTTCTGTCCAACGAGTGGAGTGTTTACACCGTTTTTAGTTCTACAAAGCTGGCACTGAGTTTGAATAATATAATGGATACCATCTGGTTGCAGCTTAGCTGACCCATCACTAGATCAGGACCAGGCCCTTACAGGGATATCTGTGACTTGGGTATCTCAATGAACAGCCAGCTTTGCTTTGGATAGGAAAGTAGGAAATAAAGATTCCCTAAAAGAGAGCTGTCACTTTGTTTAGTTTCTCATGAATAATCAAGATACCACTGGGATCAATCTGGCAGATGCTTCACCCATACCATTTACTTTCTACAAGCAAGATTTATTTACTCCAGCCTATCTTAACGGGCATTGAGTCTGAGCTATCTGTCTGTAATGGAAATATTAGGCCAGAGAGTTGCCTTCCATGGGTTAAGGCTAGGAAATCCAAAAAGAATCCAACTGCTTTTAAAAATGAGTGTGGTGGTGGTTTAGTCACTAACTCGTGTCCGACTCTTGTGACCCCATGGACTGTAGCCCGACAGGCTCATTTGTCCATGGGATTCTCCAAGCAAGAATACTGGAGTGGGTTGCCATTTCCTTCTCCAGGGGATCTTCCTGACCCAGGAATTGAACCCAGGTCTCCTGCATTGCAGACAGATGCTTTACCGACTGAGCTATGAAGGAAGCCCCCCCAAAATGAGTGTACCTAGTAGCTACGTAAAAAAGGTGATGAAGCCAAAACTTTCCATGGTATCTCTTGAGGAAGCTTGCCTCCATTTTCTATAGAAGCCAGTCAACAAGGGCAGCGTTCATGGAGATTTGTGTCTTGAAGGCATCATTAGTGTGGTAGGAACCAAGTGTACTGGCACTTTTTAAAAAATAATTTTACTTATTTTGGCCATGCTGGGTCTTCGTTGCTCTTCAGGCTTTTCTCTAGTTGTGGCAAGCGGGGACAACTGTCTAGTGGTGGTGTGTGCACGTCTCATTGTCAGACATGGGCTCTAGGGTTCATGGGCTTCAGTAGTTACATTATGTGGGCTCAGTGGCTGTGGCTCCCAGACTGTAGAGCACAGGCTTAACAGTTGATGCTGTGCAACGAAAATATCTCCTGCCTTATCTACAAACAAGAAACGTCACTGCCATCAGCAACTTCTGGCCTCCAATGTGAATGAGGCCTCCCAAAACTTCATCCATGGAATGCTGCCCCACCCCACAGTGATTGCTGAGGAGCTGGAGGAATGCTAGAAGCAAGAGGAGCTGGGAGAATGCAAGAAGCAAGGAGAACAAAGAAACAGGATTTGCCCTAGATAGATGAGGTACATGTGAAAGGAATGAATTCAGTGAGTCCAGAGGCTTGCATCTTCCTAAACAGAAAATGCTAAATTCCTTAACTCAATATCTGATCTTTGATGTTCAGACTGCCTGCTCCTTTTGTTACAAACTTGTATATAGCCTAACTTCCCCTCCTGCCTCCTTGGGGCAGTTTTATTCAAAGCTATTGAGATTACTCTCTCAGAGCTATTGAGATTAATGTCTGGCAGAGTCCTATGCATTCCCACCAAATAAAATAATTCTTCACTTTCAAATTGTGACTGTATTTTTTAGTTGACATGGTGCATGGGCTTACTTGCTTCATGGCATGTGGAATCCTCCAGGATTAGGGGGTTGAACCCATGTCTCCTGCATTGTCAGGTGGACCCTATACCACTGAGCCACCAGGGAGGCCCCCAATACAGGTACTTTTTCATATTTGGATTTACCCAATTAGGAGACACCACCCCCATCATTTAAGGCAACAGTCCCCAACCTTTTTGGCATCAGTGACCGATTTCATGGAAGACAATATTTCCATGGACCAGGAATGGTGGGGAGGGTGGTTACAGGATGATTCAAGCTCGTTACATTTGTTGTGCACTTTATTTCTAATCTAAAGCCTCACTGATCTGACAGGAGCTGCCACTCCATGGCCTGAAGGTTGGGGACTCCCCAATGTAAAGGGCCAAGAAGTAACAAGCATATAGCACATTAATTCCTACTGTACATTCACATTCATACAAGAAATAAGAGAACATTGAATTGGCTAGTAGGACCACAGTCAAATTGTCATGTCAGCTTCTCTTTTCCACAGAGAACCCTGCCTAAATATTATCAGTTTAATATTGGTAAAACTTTTCACACCTCTTGTTCTAAAAAGGATGCGGTAAAATGGTGATTTGGTTGAATACATCAAACACAACCATAAAAGTCTGATTGGTTTTTCCTCACTAGATTCCTCTGTATACTTAGGTACTCTTCAGTCCCCCTTGGGTTCCAAAAGACCTTTAGCTTTACATATATTCAGTTTCTAGGAAGCAGCAGAGGCAGAGATAATGGAGGAGGAACGGATCATAGAGTGTAAAGAAGAAACTTTTTTTTTTTTTTCAGTACTGTGATGGTCATTTATGGATAAACCAAACAAACGTGCAGTGTTTTCAGCTCCCCTAAAGCTTTAGCTGGCAGAAATGTCATCATTTTTGACAGACTGGGGACTCTGTTATAGTAGTGAGAGATACTTTGCTTTCTGGTGATGGCTATGGGATTTATATCCTCTGGTTCACATGGATTTGATTTGCACAGTGACTACCTTGTTTGAGACCTTTGCCAACAAAAGTCCATATAGTCAAAGCTATGTTTTTTCCAGTAGTGATGTATGGATGTGAGAGTTGGACTATAAAGAAGGCTGAGCACTGAAGAATTGATGCTTTTGCAATGGGGGTGTTGGAGAAGACTCTTGAGAGTCCCTTGGACTGCAAGGAGATCAGGCCAGTCAATCCTGAAGGAAATCAGTCCTGAATATTCATCGGAAGTGTTAGGTAGTTAGAATAGGAAAAAAGGAGTCCAGAATGGCGGTGGCTAAAAAACAAGGAGGGGAAATAGAAACAAAGGAAGAAAAAATAGAACAAAGGAAGGTCTGAGGACCGGAGTGAGGACCTCAGGTAGAACAAACAGCATGCCTGGCTAGCCCAGTTTACATAGGCCAGGCCCAGGGGGAGGAAAAACATAAAAAGAGGAGCCAAAGGGCCAGGGCTGGCTCTCGCTCTCTCTCACTGTCTCTCTCTCCTGCATTCTCTCGTGCATGCACACTCTCTCTCACTGTCTCTCTCTCGCATGCTCTCGTGCATGC
>SJYX01012111.1:170758-187929 GCA_006410675.1 Oreotragus oreotragus
TCATTTGCTATTATTTTCTCCCATTCAGAGGGTTGTCTTTTCACCTTGCTTATAGTTTCCTTTGTTGTGCAGAAGCTTTTAATTTTAATTAGATCCCATTTGTTTATATTTGCTTTTATTTCCAGTATTCTGGGAGGCGGATCATTGAGGATCCTGCTGTGATTTATGTCGGAGAGTGTTTTGCCTATGTTCTCCTCTAGGAGTTTTATAGTTTCTGGTCTTACATTTAGATCTTTAATCCATTTTGAGTTTATTTTTGTGTGTGGAGTTAGAAAGTGATCTAGTTTCATTCTTTTACAAGTGGTTGACCAGTTTTCCCAGCACCACTTGTTAAAGAGATTGTCTTTACTCCATTGTATATTCTTGCTTCCTTTGTCAAAGATAAGGTGTCCATATGTGTGTGGATTTATCTCTGGGCTTTCTATTTTGTTCCATTGATCTATATTTCTGTCTTTGTGCCAGTACCATACTGTCTTGATGACTGTGGCTTTGTAGTAGAGCCTGAAGTACTTTTATAGAAAAGACAGATAATGTAATCCATTATGTATGTATTTATTTAGACCATGGTAGTTAACATATGCTCACTTAAGATGTGAATTTTCTGACTGTCATATACATTTGTCCGAACAAGCCAAGGACTTCCCAAGTGGCACTAAGTGGTAAAGAAACCACCTGTCACTGTAGGAGACCTAAAAGACACTTGTTTGTTTGATCCCTGGGTCATGAAGATCCCCTGGAGGAGGGCATTGCAGTCCACTCCAGTATTCTTGCTTGGAGAATCCCATGGACAGAGGAGTCTGGCAGGCTACAGTCCATGGGGTCACAAAGAGTATCTGACATGACTGAAGTGACTTGGCATACAGCACACAAGAGTAAGCTAAGGGTAACAAGAGTTCAACAAACCAGGTCACAGTCTTACACTTTTATTTCCTTTGATTGGAAAAGCAGAAAATATGCCATAGTAAGGTCTTCAATTCAGAGTAGTTGATGTTAAACCCCTGTTTCTTCTAAGACATTTCTTTTTTTTTTTTTTTTTCTGCTTCTCTCATTCCCCAGTGCATATCCAAAGCAGTAAGTGGACACTGATCTCTTACTTTCAGATTGCTCTATAGAAATTACAACTATTTAGACTGCTTCAAATGAAGTAATTTCTCCATTTGGATTTCTACATTTGGACAGTTCACTCTGTAGTTGCTCAAGTATTTTACAAGTGGTTTAAGAGGTGACTACACACACACACACACACAAAATCCATTTGCATTCTTGTTGATGTTTAAAGATGCAGACCTCATATATTATAATTTTATTCCATCTTATTGGAGTTAATTCAGAAAATATGGCCAACCAGGTGGTATCAAAGGGTTTTGCTACTTCTGAAGACATTAGCATATAAACACACTGCAACATATGGTTAAAGCTTCATTTACAGGTGTGACAACATCTGCATTTTATAGCCCTAAATCAATGTAACAGTGAACTGAGCTAGCTGCCTTGGCAGAAGTATTCAGCTGTTTTTTTTTTTTTTTAATTTATATACACAGTATAGATTCAATGAGCATTTATTATGATTGCAATAAATTCAGTAATTCTATTGTCTTGGAGAGGCAGGAAAGTGAAATTATCTTCCCCAGGGGAGAGTCAAGGTGCTTATCTTTCCAGGGGGAACGTCCACTCAAACATCCTGGAATCATTAATATTAACTATATTTTTCTGATATCTTTGTGTCTGTACCTTTTTCCATTCTTGAACTTTACTACTAGTTATAAAAAATAAAAATGTTATTATCACTTTCAGTGGTGAAATATATTAACAAAAGAAGACAGGAGAATTTTAAAGGACCCAAATGGAAATATCTGAATGAAATACCATAAATTCAAGGAGCACTTTAGAAAATTTCTCATGTCTTGATTTTTTGAATTGCATGCAGGTTTTGTGAGTTCACAAAAAATTGGTGGGTGATGTTTTAGTTTCTTACTGCTGCTATAATAAATCAGTACAAACTAAGTGGTTTGTTTTTTTAAATATAAATTTATTTATTTTAATTGGAGGCTAATTACTTTACAGTAGTGTATCGGTTTTGCCATACATCAACACGTATCCACACCACCACAATTTATTATCTTATACGCTAGAGGTCAGAAGTCTGAAATTGATCTCGATGAGCCAAAATCAAGGGTCAACCAGACTGTCGTCCTCTTCGGCGGCTCTAGTGCAGGGACTCCCCTTCCTTGTCTTGTCCGTCTTCTGGCAGCTGCCTGTGCTTCCGGCTCCACTCTTCCATCCTCCAGTCCAGCCATGTCAGGGCTTTCTCACTTGCTCTCACACTTCTCAAATCGCAGCTTTCTGGTACTATTTTGCTTCTGCTTTTTATCTGACTTTCTGAAATTCTAATCATACTTTTATTTTGTAAAATTTTACCCAGCTCTGAAGGTCTCTCTTTCGGTCTGTGGTGTTTAAGAAAAAAGGTGGTGGTGGTGGGGGGGGCGGCTGTAATCATACTGGAATGCCTGATTATTCTAAAATAATCTCCCCCTATCAAAATCACATGCTTAGCAACCTTAATTCCAGTTCCAGTCCTCATTCCCTTTTGCCATATAGTCTCAGATTCTGGGAATTAGAATATAGAAATCACTGGGGAGACTGTTTTTCTGTCTACCAGGGGTGATGGTGCCATAACATAAAGACCAAGGACTAGAAAGTGTGAAGGGGGAAAAAAAAAGTCAAGAAAGCAGCTTACTAACTCCAGCTGTGCAGTCAGCTAGCAAGGGAACTCAGTAAAGCTCGTCTTTCCTTCTGTTTAACAGCTTATCATTTCAGTAAATAAACATTAACAATAAATAGCATTCCCTGGCAGTCTCTGATATTCTTTTCACTGTGTGTATTGAGATGTGTATTATCTCAGTTAATCCTCAACACAACACTACCTGCCTCTGTAGATAATAAAATTGAGGCACAGAGAGTTCATGTATCATGTTTTGATCATTCAGCAGTAGATGGAGAGGCAGGATTTAACCCATAAAGTCTGGCCTAACAGTTCATATTTTAGCCAGTGGGCAATACTGCCCTTACTGAAATAGGATAATAATTTATCTTTGTATTTATTTCTTTAATCAGTAAATAAATATTAACTGGGCACCTGCTGGCAGATTAAAGACTCTGTTAAGCTTTAGAAATATGGTGGTGAATAAACAAAACAGATTCTGTCTCTGTGGGCTGGAATATACATAAGATGGAATCTAGACATTTGCTCCTAAAATTGACTGTGTAACAAACCAGCCCCCAACTTGGTGGCTTCACAACTCTTTCATCATCCCACATGATTTTATACGTTTACTGGTGTCATCTGGGCAGTCTTCTTGCCCCATGTAAATTCAGCTGGGCTTCATGGACCTGGAGCATGTAGGATGGCTCACTTTCAAGACAGGCAATTTGTGCTGGCTGTCTGGCTGGGAGCTCACCGTGCAATTTGGGCTTCTATTAATAACTGCATGGTGGCCACGTTCCAAGGGGGATTCCAGGATGAATATTCCAAGATGAGGAAGCATGTGCTGCCAGCCTTCTCAAAGAACAGGTCTGGGACTGACCCAGTATCACTTCTTCTGCACTGCAGTCCTGGTATTCAAGAGGATGATAAATATGTTTGAGTCTTTTATGGGCAGAGTGACCAAAAAGCTGTGGCCCCACTTGGAGTAATGGCAGACCAGAACGTGGGATTCATCCAAAAACATGGTATGCTATGAGCTGAGGCTGGAAGAGGGAACCAGTGGCTAATCTTACAAGGGCCACACAGGTATTTTTGAAGATGAATGAACAGCATTAGAAAGCCTTTGGATGGTTTTAAGGGAGAAAATTTAAGCACAATTCTGAATTAAACTACGGGTAAGATCACTACAGTATGAAATCCAGGATAGTGAGAGTGGTGGCTTTGACCAGGTGGTTAGAGATGAAGGGAAGATACATCTAAATGATGTTTAAAAGTATAGTTGACAAGACATGGTGACTGATTCCATGTGGAGGGAATGGTAAAAGAAAGAAAAATGTATTTTCTGTCTTGAAAAAGTTAGGGTGCTATTTATCAATTAGCTTGCAATGGGAGACAAAATGTTCTTTTTATATTTTTGGCTGCATCAGGTCTTAGTTGCAGCATGTGAACTTTAGTTTCCTGACCAGGGATTGAGCCCAGACACCCTGCATTGGGAGTGTGGAGTCTTAGCCACACACCAGGGGAAGTCCCAGAGAAAAGGGTTCTGAAGGGAAAATAAGATGCTCAGCTTTGGAACCATTCAAAGGTCCATCTAGTCAAAGCTATGGTTTTTACAGTAGTCATGTATGGATGTGTGAGTTGGACCATAAAGAAAATGAAACACTGAAGAACTGATGCTTTTGAACTCTGCTGCTGGAGAAGACTCTTGAGAGTCCCTCAGATAGCAAGAAGATCAAACCAGTCAATCCCAAGGGAAATTGGTCCTGAATAGTCATTGGAAGGATTAATGCTGAAGCTGAAGCTCCAATACTTTGGCCACCTGATGCGAACTGACTCATTTGGAAAGACCCTGATGCTGGGAAAGATTGAAGGTAGGAGGAGGAGGGGACAACAGAAGATGAAATAGTTGGGTGGCATCACTGACTTAATGGACGTGAGTTTGAGCAAGTTCCAGGAGTTGATGATGGATAGGGAGCCCTGGCGTGCTGCAGTCCTCGGGGACACAAAGAGTCGGACACAACTGAGCGACTGAACTGAACTTGGAACCATTCAGTGATCTTTGAGGTTCATGAAACATAGCAGAAGATGAAATAGTTGGATGGCATCACTGACTTAATGGACGTGAGTTTGAGCAAGTTCCAGGAGTTGATGATGGATAGGGAACCCTGGCGTGCTGCAGTCCTCGGGGTCACAAAGAGTCGGACACAACTGAGCGACTGAACTGAACTTGGAACCATTCAGTGATCTTTCAGGTTCATGACACATCCAAGTGAAGTTGTTTGGAAGGTGACTGGATGGATGGCCTGGAATTCAAGAGCAGTATCTGGGGTGGAGATGGAGATTTTGCAATTTTCTGCATGTAATTGAAGGTATCACTACAGATAAAGGTGCCAAGGAGAGATAGTGGTTTGAGAAGAAAGTATGCTTAGGACAGAGTTCTGAGAAAAACCAACATGTCATGTTAGGAGAGAAGGAGAAAGGTCAAAGGTGACCAAGAAGGAACATTTAGGGAAGTAGGAGAAAATGTTTAGAATGGGGTGTCATGAAGTACAAGTAAAAACAATTTCTTTTTTCTTCCATTTTTATTGGCGTATAGTTGCTTTATAGTGTTTTGTAGTTTCAAGTGTATAGCAAAGTGAGTCCATTATAAATATATTAATACATGTATCCACTATTTTTCAGATTCTTTTCCCATGTAGGTCATTACAAAGTACTGAGTAGTTCTCTGTGCTATACATTAGGTCCTTCTTGGTTATCTGTTTTATGTATACTGGTGTGCATATGGCAATCTGATCTTCTAATTTATCCCTCCCTCATCTTTCACCTTTGACAACCATAAGTTTGTTTTCTACTTTTGTGACTCTGTTTCTATTTTGTAAATAAGTCTGTTTTTCACAGATTTTTTAGATGGCACATATTAATGATATCATATGATATTTGTCTTTCTGTGTCTGACACTTCGCTTAGTGTGACAATCTCTAGGTCCATCCATGTTGGTGCAGATAGTACTATTTCATTCTTTTTTATGGCAGAGTAATATTCCATTGCATATGCACCACACCTTCTTTATCTCTTCCTCTGTTGATGGACACTTAGGTGGCTTCCATACCCTGGCTACTATGAGTGGTGCTGCAATGACATACCCCTAAAAGTTTTCTAGTAGTTTGTACAGGGATGTTTGCCTGTACAGTAGTTTGCCCTGGGATGCTGCCCACAGGTCATGGAGAGGTAACCCCAGTGGTTTGTTAGATGGAGCAGCAGGAATAACACCAGAGACCTTGACTGATGCGTGTGGTACAGAGGATTTGTAGATTTTTTGGAGTGGGCTGATCAGTAGTAAGCAATGGAGATGTATGCCTGTGGAAAAGGTGAGAAAGGAGAAACATGAAAGTGGGATGGGGTGGAGTTGTGTTATTTTTTAAGTTGAGAGAATTTAAAAAGAGAAGAAACCAGTTAGAAAAAAATGATGCAAATGAACTTTTTTTATAAAACAGAAACAGACTCACAGATCTCTAAGTCAAATTTATGGGGAATGTGGGAAATACAGGGAAAAGGGATAAATTAAGAGATTAAAATAAACATATACACACTACTCGGAGAAGGCAATGGCACCCCACTCCAGCACTCTTGCCTGGAATAGCCCATGGACTAATGAAAGAGGGGAGGAGCCTGGTGGGCCGCAGTCCGTGGTGTCGCTGTGTCGGACGCGACTGAACGACTTCACTTTCATGCATTGGAGAAGGAAATGGCAACCTACTCCAGCGTTCTTGCCTGGAGAGTCCCAGGGACGGGGGAGCCTCATTGGCTGCCGTCTATGGGGTCGTACAGAGTCAGACACTACTGAGGCGACTTAGCAGCAGCAGCAGCATACACACTACTATATATAAGTGAAAGTGAAAGTCACTCAGTCGTGTCTGACTCTTTGTGACCCCATGGACTATAGAGTCCATGAAATTCTCCAGGCCAGAATACTGGAGTGGGTAGCATTTCCCTTCTCCAGGGGATCTTCCCAACCCAGGGATCGAACCTAGGTCATAAAATAGATAATTAATAAAGACATACTGTATAGCACAGGGAACTTTACTCAATATTCTGTAATGACTTATATGGGGAAAGAATCTGAAAAAGAGTGGATATATGTATATGTATAACTGATGTAGTTTGCTGTACTCCTGAAATTAATACAACACTCTAAATCAACTATACTCCAATAAAAACTTTTAAAAAAAGAATGAAAATAGAGAAAATCTGGGAGAAAAAGGTTGCTTGTTTTCTGTAAAAATTATTTCCACAGTTGCCTTGAATTTTAAGTGTGGCAATGATGTGAAAAGCAAAATTGCTAGTACTGGAAGGAATTATTGCAAGCATTTTGCCATTAAAGACCTACAGTTATTTACTTCATTCTAAGTAACAATACTGACATTTTATATCTTGTTTGATAAATTTTAAGATATGAGGATGCTTTTGAATTGGAAAATATATGAGCAATCAGTTTTCTCTTTCATTAGAGTATTTGATTTAAGAAATGGACATAGTGCAATCGTCCTTGAGACTTTTTTTTTCAATGTCACTTAGAGCAGAGACTACCTCAAAATCAGATTTTTTTTACTTTTAGAAACACTTCCTTTTAAATTCTTCTTGACATGACTGAATAACAAGTTTCTGGTTTCCTTTGAAATTTTAGGACTTTGAAATTGGAACTGTCTCACCTCTTGAATTTTTTATTTAATGCATTTATAAGAACTCTTTGGGAAGTCAGAAAGGAGAGATGATCAAAGTTTATAAAACTTAGAAGAGAATAAACATGAACTTATTCCTCAGATTTCAAAACATGTTATTAATTTTATTAATTCAAGGACTCACCTTGATGCACAAAAGAGGTTTAGGTCAAATCAAAATATTATTTTAAACAGTCTGTTTTAAATTAATAAAATATTAACCAAAGAGGTGAGACAAAGTGAAAATACAAATAGATTAAAGAGGTTCATGAATGAGATAGATCTGTATAACCTTAAGTTGTTCAAGGTTATGGTGAATGTTTGGCACATACCTTCATAGGGTTTCACAAAAATGGCCTTCCACGGGATTCTCAGACAATAAATGACTGGTGGCCTAAGGGGAACCTTGGTCTTTCTGATGTAGGATTGGTGACTCATATGTTTTTATGTCTTAGAAGTTAATAGCATACATATTAACTGAAATAATTAAACCTAGAGCCTGTAGGAGAATCCGAGTTCCATGGTGTTTCTGGGCCAATTATGTAACTGTGTTTAACTTCCTCACACAGTGAAATAGTGAGAATAATAATATCTATCTACCTTATAATATTTTATGCAATATTAAAGTATATCTTTTTTATAAGAACTTGATGTCTTTCTTATTGTAGGTGTTAAAGTAAGATATTGTAATACTGGTTTTGTTAAAATGACATTTTAAGGAAAACTATAAGAAATTTTAAACTGAACTCAGTACTTCCATATAAGTCACTGGGGAAGGGTGCTAATACTTCAGGAAAATTTCAATTTTATGAACTTAAAATTTGTTTTGTGAATAATCAGTTTTGTTAACCTACTAGATCATTTAGTATACATCTATTTAATTCAAAATTTTTTCTGCCTGAGTGATTATTCAGTTTTAAGTTCTGGGCATCCATTTTCTCCCTAGAATATACATTTTCTTTTCTTAGTAATTATTGATTGAAAAATTGAACAGGAAAAAATTATTTAAAAGCGAGAAAGAAAAGTAGTTGTATCAAAGTTCCGTAAATAGTTCTTTTCTCCTTTTTGATCTGGGAAATATGTGTATGAGAATGGGTTGGAGAATATTAGAAGAGTGAAAGTGTGCCATGTGAAACCCAGTATAGGCTGTGTGTATATGTGCGCATGTATGTACACATGTACATGTGAGTATACATAACACATATCAGGTAGGCTGTGGTTTAGTGACGATTATTGACGAGGGGGTGGGGGCAGTGGTTCAATTAGGATAAATCTTTTTTTCTCCTCACTTCTGTTTGCAGCATACTCTCATTCCGTCTGGTGCCTCAAGGGAAAAGGGGGTGAGAGGAAAAGTATGGCAGAAAGAGAAACATTTTCAGAATCAAGGAAGACAGCCAAGATTATGTTCCCTCACTTGGAAGAAAGAGGAGAGAAGGTTGAAGTTTGGAGGCAAATGACCTAAGAATGTGGACAGAAGTTACATTGGCTATCTGTTTATGTCCCATCTATGCTGGCTTCCAGAAGCAGTTCAGAGGCACAATCATTGTATCTGAGCATTGGAATTAAAAGGGACAAAGGTGTTATCTAGTAGCAGACACTCATTTTATAAATCTGTAAGCCTCTGCCCCTAAGCTTAAGTAACTTGGCCAAGATCGCCTGTCAGTTTAGATCTAAAGCAACAGTGGAATCCTGAGTTCCTGGCTGGTCTGAACTGTGTCACTGTCCCAGTTTCTCTCGAGGCTCCATGCAGAGTTCAGCTGATTTTTTTTCTCTTTTCTTTTAGCAGTAAATTAATACAAATCCAGGTGTTTCCATGTTGAATAACTGCATTATACTTTAGATATCAAAATATTATTTGGTATTTTATTTTTTAAAATCACTTATAGATTACTTAAGCCTTTTAAAATATAAACTTAAATGTTATCTATTAAATTTTGTATACTAAATTTTGATTTTGGCACCTATAAACTTTCCATGATACAAGCATTTTTTCTTCTAAGATAGGTATTAGGACTGATTTTTTTTCTCTTTTCTTTTAGCAGTAAATTAATACAAATCCAGGTGTTTCCATGTTGAATAACTACATTATACTTTAGATATCAAAATATTATTTGGTATTTTATTTTTAAAAATCATTTATAGATTACTTAAGCCTTTTAAAATATAAACTTAAATGTATCTATTAAATTTTGTATACTAAATTTTGATTTTGTCACCTATAAACTTTCCATGATACAAGCATTTTTTCTTCTAAGATAGGTATTAGGAATACATTTTGAGCTTTCCTTTCAGTTCAGTTCAGCTGCTCAGTCGAGTCTGACCCTTTGTGACCCCATGGACTGCAGCATGCCAGGCTTCCCTGTCCATCACCAACTCCCAGAGCTTGCTCAAACTCATGTCCATTGAGCTGGTGATGCCATCCAACCATTTCATTCTCTGCCATCCCCTTGTCCTTCTGCCTTCAATCCTTCCGAGCATCAGGTTCTTTTCCAATGAGTCAGTTCTTCACATCAGGTGGCCAAAGTATTGGAGTTTAAGCTTTAACATCAGTCCTTTCAATGAATATATCTTTCAGTTTAGTTTAGTTCAGTTGCTCAGTCATGTCCGACTCTTTGCGACCCCATGATTCACAGCACGCCAGGCCTCCCTGTCCATCATCGACTCCTGGAATTCACTCAGACTCACGTCCATCAAGTCAGTGATGCCATCCAGCCATCTCATCCTCTGTCGTCCCCTTCTCCTCCTGCCCCCAATCCCTCCCAGCATCAGAGTCTTTTCCAATGAGTCAACTCTTCGCATGAGGTGGCCAAAGTACTGGAGTTTCAGCTTCAGCATCATTCCCTCCAAAGAAAAAGGATATTGAAAAGTGAGCCCATCATTTCTTTAGAAATGAATTCGTATTTTCTATCTTCTATAATTCAGAATTGCAACATTAATATCTAACTTTTTAATAATAATTTTATAGTAATAATTTTACTATTAAAGTTGGCTCTTTAAAAAACTATATTTAAATGTGGTTTTGATAAAATTCCCTTTAAAGTTTAAAATATTTTCATGCTGCTGCTAAGTTGCTTCAGTAGTGTCCGACTCTGTACGACCCCATAGATGGCAGCCGACTAGGCTCCTCTCTCCCTGGGATTCTCCAGGCAAGAACACTGCAGTGGATTGCCATCTCCTTCTCCAATGCATGAAAGTGAAAAGTGAAAGTGAAGTCAGTCGTGCCTGACTCTAGCGACCCCATGGACTGCAGCCTACCAGGCTCCTCCATCCATGGGATTTTCCAGGCAAGAGTACTGGAGTGGGTTGCCATTGCCTTCTTCATATATATATATACATATATATATATATTTATGAGTACTCTGTGATCTTAAGCATTGAGAATTAAAGTGCTTCATTTCTTTGAAAAACATCAGTAAGGAGGCTTCTCAACTCTGCTTCCTTTCTTCTCAGTACATAACTTTCAACTGGGGGTGAAGATCATTCCTATGCATGACCTGGCCAGTTGTCACCTGATACTTCCTTAACCTGGATCTGCTTTCAATGTCATAGCTAATTCAAATAGTGTACCTTTAATTTGCATAACTTTCAAATTCATGCATGATAGTGGGTTATCTGAAAGCTGNATGTGGTTTTGATAAAATTCCCTTTAAAGTTTAAAATATTTTCATGCTGCTGCTAAGTTGCTTCAGTAGTGTCCGACTCTGTGCGACCCCATAGATGGCAGCCCACTAGGCTCCTCTCTCCCTGGGATTCTCCAGGCAAGAACACTGCAGTGGATTGCCATCTCCTTCTCCAATGCATGAAAGTGAAAAGTGAAAGTGAAGTCAGTCATGCCTGACTCTAGCGACCCCATGGACTGCAGCCTACCAGGCTCCTCCATCCATGGGATTTTCCAGGCAAGAGTACTGGAGTGGGTTGCCATTGCCTTCTTCATATATATATATACATATATATATATATTTATGAGTACTCTGTGATCTTAAGCATTGAGAATTAAAGT
Source organism: Oreotragus oreotragus (assembly GCA_006410675.1). NCBI lineage: Eukaryota > Metazoa > Chordata > Mammalia > Artiodactyla > Bovidae > Oreotragus > Oreotragus oreotragus. The sequence goes on from SJYX01012111.1 coordinate 182,181, forward strand.
GCTTCATTTCTTTGAAAAACATCAGTAAGGAGGCTTCTCAACTCTGCTTCCTTTCTTCTCAGTACATAACTTTCAACTGGGGGTGAGGATCTTTCCTATGCATGACCTGGCCAGTTGTCACCTGATACTTCCTTAACCTGGATCTGCTTTCAATGTCATAGCTAATTCAAATAGTGTACCTTTAATTTGCATAACTTTCAAATTCATGCATGATAGTGGGTTATCTGAAAGAGAGTCAGAGCTCTCTCTGGCTGAGGAAACTTAGTAGGTGAGTTGATTATCTATTGGCCTTGGATTTAACTTGTGTTGATGATGATGACGGTGATGATGGTGATGGTTGTGACTGTGGTGGTGGTAGTGACGACGAGGATGGCAGTGATGGTGATGATGGAGGTGATGGTAGTGGTGATGGTGATGATGGAGGTGATGGTAGTGGTGATGGTGAAGGTGTTGGTGGAGGTGATGGTGATGATGGTAGTGATTATGTCAATGATGGCGATGGTGATGATGGTGGTTGTGGTAATTATGTCACACACACTACATGCTCTCCCTTTCCCTATGAAGCAATGTGCCTACTAATTTAGGTGGAAATGATTTCAACTGCTTCTCTCTTTCCTCTGCCTTTTACCTTTTCAGAAACTTGGCATGTGTTCCCTATAATGAGTCCCTTGGGGACACCTGGAATTTTTGATGCTCCAAAAGGCAATAAGCCACTAGCTTTAAGGTACTGGTTCAGACTGAAGACAGACAGTCCCTGGTGCCTCCACAGTGTGCTCTGAGGTTTCTCTTTGGCATGGAACTCAAGGTGCTCAATTTGTGTTAGAAATATTTGCCGATAAAAAGAAAATATGTCAGAAATTGTCATCTTTTTCTTGATAATTAAGGTAACTCAAATAGCTTTATTTGCTCATTATTTTATTCACTAATTCAAGATTCTTAAGCCTTTTCTGGCTACCTATTCTAGGCCAGTTGCTGTGCTAGGAATTGAGGATGCAAAAGTAAAATATAGACTCTTTGATTCAACTCATAATCTGGCTGGAAAAGCACACAAGGAAACTGATTATTAGATGATGACACCTTCGTGTGTACCCTTAGGGTAAAAAGTTGCATGAGGTGCTATGACATGGACTTTGGGATTGGTGTGGGTGTCAGGAAAGAGTTCGGCAGGATGTGAAACATTCAGGTTCTTCTCTGTAGTATAGACAGGAGTTCAATGCATGGGGAATTGGAAGGACTATTCATTACATTAGTGGCTTGAAAGAATATTGTATATGATAGAACTGCAATTTGTTTTTCTTTCAGTTTACTCACTTTAAACATGAGCTGTTCGTTTTCATGAGATATTTTTTATTTTCAAACACTAAGCTAACTCTGAGTTCTTAAAAGAAGATATTTGACTCATTTTAATGAGGCATAAATATATTAGAATATAGGCATGTGTGTGTTTGTGTGTGTGTTCACTCAGTCATATCTGACTCTTTGTGACCCCATGGATGGTAGCCTGCTAGGCTTCTCTGTCCATGAAATTTTCCTGGCAAGAATATTGGAGCAGTTTGCCATTTCCTCCTCCAGGGGATCTTCCCAACCCAAGGATCAAACCCACATCTCTTGCGTTTCCTGCTTTGGTAGGTGGATTCTTTACCGCATAGCCACCTGGGAAGCTCTAGAATACAGGAACAGAGCCTATTTATAACTGGTTAATACCAGTAGGTTGCTGTGTTCTCTTATTGCAAAAAGTGTTTTTTGGTACTAGAAGGAATGCTTTTTGGAGGCCTGAATTTTTTCATCTGCAAATTTTAAAACATGTACATTAAGGAAAATTCATTATTATGACATGATAGATCAATCATTTGTGAGCTCTTTTATTTTTTTAATTGGATTGGCCAAAACATTCATTTGGGATTTTCAGTAACATCTCAGAAAAACCCAAACAAATGTTTTGGCCAACCCAATAAATAGCTTTTTGCTCTTTTACATAATTAGACTGCATAATAAATCTTGATGTAGCTAATGCTATTAATAAATAAGGAACAGAGAGGGACATGGAGGAAAAATCACTGATGGAAATCACAATGATAAATTCAGATGTCAAACACAGATTTCTGAGTTTCATATTTGCTAATCCTTGATTTCCTGTGTTAAAAAACAACGAAACAATCATTAGTGATCATGACTCAACTTTATGCCCTTATATGATCACCCCTATGTTTCTTTACAGATTTATTTCGGAGAAATATTGGACTGAAGACCTTTTAATTAATTTGCCTAATTATTCAATTTATTTCTAAAATAAGATTGGATCAGTTAGTCATACTAAGAATAATAGTATAATATTAGCAAAATAGTATAATAATAGCATGATATGAATAATAGTATTAGTATATTCCTATTGAGTGCCTATTCTGTTCACTACTTATACAAGGAATAAATTGTTAATAGATGACAAAGCTGGCTTTTAAACACTTTAAACCCTAAAGTGTTTCTTTCATATTATATCATATTTTACACATATGAAAATACTAAGAATAATAGTATAATATTAGCAAAATAGTATAATAATAGCATGATATGAATAATAGTATTAGTATATTCCTATTGAGTGCCTATTCTGTTCACTATTTATACAAGGGATAAATTGTTAATAGATGACAAAGCTGGCTTTTAAACACTTTAAACCCTAAAGTGTTTCTTTCATATTATATCATATTTTACACATATGAATCAAATGAACAACTTGAATTGTTATTTGACTGAAAGTGTGGTTATGTTTCTAAGTAGCAAAATATTTGGAAGATTAATGCTCTTATGAATAAGATAAGGATCCATAAAGATTGTGATTTGAAGAGTCAGAGGAAAAGAGAACCTACTGAAATCCTTTAGAAAAAAATCGGAGAGAAAGAAATAGAAAGTAGCACCTAGAGCAACAACCATCAGGAAAATTTCTGGGTGTCTTGGGAGAAATTAGGCAATAAATAGCAGTGATAGAGAAGAGGTGGTTGTATCAATTATATTTTACTGCATATACTGCCCTGCAAACAATGACTGTAAAAAACCATTTTACTTTTCTCATCATGTGTGTGAGCTGGAAGTTCTTCAGCTGGTCTTGCCCAGGTTCACATAGGGGTTTGCATTGTGTCAGTGAGCTCAGCTGGGATGACCCAGATGGCTGGAGGATCTCTTTCTCCTGTGTGTGTCTGTGTTAATTTCAATGAGACCACACTTAAATTCTTCACACACAACCTTAAAACAGCATTCCAAGAGGGCAAGGCTCAATGAATACATGCTTAAACTTCTGCCTGTGTTACATTTGCTCAGATCCTTATTGATCAAATCAGGTCACATGGCCACACCCTGAATTGGCATCACTAAGGCAAGACACCCTGAATTGGCATCACTAAGGCAAGTCATGACTTAGTTGGATCCATGAGTGTAAGAGTCTATCACAGGCTGCCTTCTGGTCCCAGTGATTCATGTGTGAAGTATACTTACCTGCTTTCAAGACCTTCAACGTCTCACCCATAGGGTACCAAGCTCAGCCCCTGAGCTCAGCATCTGCATCAGATAATCCATAGATGGATCTGGTAGATGCAGCTCTTTGGGGGCAACCTGCCTTTATCTAGACAAGTTTGAACTTCCAGTGATAACTTATATTTCCTCCTCACCACCCTCTGCACATACCCCGACATCAATGGTGAAGGACAGGATAATCCCCAACAATTCAATTCCATAATGGGGTGAGTGAGAGACACAGAAGTTACTGGTCCACAGCGTTGCTGTAATCCAGTGGATATATAACCTTGGGTAGGGAATCTTCCTTAACTGGGTCCTCTGCTTTCTGGAAGTTTCCTTCATTCATGGCTCTCTCTTGTTATTGTCTCTGTCTTTTGGGAACCTGGGTTTGACTTTCCTTTTTGATAAATGGTATTCCATTTTGCAGTTGGTAAATTGCTTTCTCAGCCTGTTTATTTCCATAGAATATTAATTTTGAAATACATTTTACATTTTAGTCCAAGTGAATTCAACTCCCTTAAACTTTGGTGAACTTTTAGTGGATTTGACTGGAGTTCACTTCACGCCCCTAGTAGTAGTGTAGTGAAGTCGCTCAGTCATGTCTGACTCTTTGCGACCCCATGGACTATAGCCTACCAGGCTCCTCCGTCCATGGGATTTTCCAGGCAAGAATACTGGAGTGGGTTGCCATTTCCTTCTCCAGGATCCTGCCCCTAGAGCCTCAGCATAATTATTTTTCAAAACAATTTCTTTCTATAGCATCCCTTAACCTTCATAAAGGCCTTTTTGTCTTGCTGTGAGCCTCTACTCCAGCAACACCTTAAATCTTCCTGAGGTCCCAACAAGGGGTCTTCTAGCAACATCTGTGCTTCAGTCTACCCTGAGGCCATATGCTACTCTGCCAAGTGGAAATACTGGCAACATGAAAGTTTACTCTCCAAGCAGTATGCCCTGGCTTTTCTGTGTTTTCTCTGAATTCTGCCTGCACATTGAACAGACCTTTCTCCAGCTTTCTGACCAGTGCCTCCTTGTGTGCCTTTGTGCATACTAATTTGCTTCACTTGTGTCTGACTCTGCAATGCTATGGACTGTAGCCCACCAGGCTCCTTTGTCCATGGGATTCTCCAGGTAAGAACACTGGAATAGGTTGCTGTTCCCTCCTCCAGGGGATCTTCCCAGCCCAGGGATCAAACCCATGTCTCTTATGTCTCCTGCATTGGCAGGTGGGTTCTTTACCGCTAGTGCTACCTGGGAAGCCCAATGCCTCCTTAGAAGCTACTAAAATATGCAAACTGACACTTTCCCCTTTCTGTCTCAAAATGTTCTTACAAGACTTAGCCAGACTTACAAGTTTGTATGGCATATTTTCAGTCTTCCAATTGTTGCAACGGACAGTTTTGGCAGCATGCTTACTAACGGAACATGGATGCCATCTTTCCAGCATCCAGTAGCAGTTCTCCGCTGCCTTCTTGGCCTATATTAACTCTTGGTTTGCCTTTTCTCCAACTTTCACTTACAGGCTTCTTGCTACTTTTCTAGCTCCTTGCATTTCTCAGTCCCCAAACCAACATCGAATTTTCTAGGCTTTTTTAAAATGGTAGCACCCTACCTCTAGATGCCAGTCTCTGATTCAGAGCTTACAATAAACTATCCCCAAAGTTAGCAGCTTAGAAAGACCACCATTTCTCTGCTGAAATTCTGTGGGTTGGCTGGGGGCCTCTTCTGGTGTCTTGCTTGGGGTCATCCTTTGAGTACTACCCCCTGGAAGCTGTAGGGGCCGAGTCCAACAGGGCCGGCTAAAGGGCTTATGGTCTTTCAGCCTCCAAGAGGCCAGACTGTGTTGGGGCTGTGACCCAAGAAGGCAAACTGATCAGAAGCACTTGCCAAGTCTCTACTTTCATCCTGTTTGTGGATATCCTTTTGGTTGGAAGAGGAAACCACCTGGCTAAGCTTGGGGTTACTGTGGGAGGAAGTAGTTAAGAGTGTAAATACTGGGGGAGGTGATTTTTTTTGCAGGCACAAGTAACCATCTCCAGTACTACCTATGACAACAGGCACCTTTCTTAGTAAATGGTAAGCAGTAGGCCATTTCAAAGAAGATGATAGAAAAAGAGAATCTTCACAGGTAAGTTAGTTTCGAGAAATTATCAGGACTAGGCAATAAGGATTTAGGAATAGTTTAGGAATGAGGGGACTAGGGGTGAGGGTTGTTGACATGGATTTTCAAGGGCTTGGTAGG